>CANYCX011167754.1:0-29675 GCA_948193385.1 Breynia disticha f. nivosa
TTCAATTTTATCTTCTTTTTAGTACATGAATTCGAGTCCGAATAACGCGAATATTTCCCTGCACTCAATCCTTGAAAAGGATAAGATGAAGGTTAAGAAAAGAAAGACCAAAACAAACCCAAAGCATAAGTTGGAGGTGGCACCTCAATAAAGGCCTAGGGAGGTTTTCTAGTCCACTTCATGGAAAGGAAAAGTAGGAAAAACCAAGAAAGTTCATAAGCCTATGTTGGAGGTCTTACCTCAACAAAAGCCTAGGATGGTTTTTCAGCCTGTTACTTTGGACATTTACTACTATTACCAAATGAGTGGGGATTGGAAGAGAAACTATACAATATTATTGGGAGGAAAGAACGCTGTTGTGAGAACATCTTCTTCAAAGATCTATGTTATAAAAGTGAATCTCTCTGTTTTGACATCATGGGTATTGGATACTGGATGTGGGTGTCACATTTGTTGCAATTGAAGGTACATAGTAATAGTCCTTTAACTTTACTTCTATCCCCGAAGGCATACATAATGTATAGTCTTTGATCTCTATGGTAGCCACTCTTGCCCGATTTCTGACTCAGAGATCAACCTCTCCCTTTGAAAGCACTCTCCTATTTCGTAGTCCTTTCAAATTGTAATAAATGTGAGACCCACATCCGGTATCCAATACCCATGATGTCAAAATAGAGAGGTTGACTTCTATAATGTAGATCTCTTAAGAAGTGTTCTCACAACATCCTTCTTCCCTCCCAATAACATTGTACAGTTTCTCTTCCAATGCCCACTCATCTGGAAATGGTAGCAAATGTTGAAGGTACATAGGCTTATGGAGTTTCTTAGTTTTTCCTTCTTTGCCTACCCTTCAATGTATGCTTATGGAGTTTAAGACCTCCAACATAGGCTTATGGAGTTTCTTAGTTTTTCCTTCTTTGCCTTTCTATGAAGTCATTGGAAAATCTCCCTAGGCCATTGTTGAGCCACCACCTTCAAGGTATGCTTTGCGTTCGTTTCGGTATTTCCTTTCCTACCCTTCATCTTAGCCTTTTCAAGGATTGAGCGCAGGAAAATATTCGCTTTATTCAAATTCGAGTTAATGTTCTACAAAGAAAAATTTATTAAGGTCAGTTATAAGGTCTTGCAGACAAAAGATCTCCCACTTAACAATGGATTAATATCCCTTGAAATAATCCACTTTTTGGTGACGCGTTCTATGGGACTAAGATCCACTTTTTGCTTTGTCAAAGACTAGTCTACTTAGTTAGGAAACCATCAAATCATTTTTCCGACTCAACAATGGATTAATATCACTTCAAATAATCCACTTGTTAGTGACGCACCATCACAGACCCATGTTAAGTCCAAACCTACAATTAACGTGCTAAACATGACACTAATCTACGCCCACTCTCGCATGGCAGCATAGATAGCATCTATCCTAGCCCCGCTTCAAAAAGAAAATCTAACGTGCTCAGCTTTGGCATGACCCACGCTTCGATGTTTGATGCCTTGAGGGATTATTAAATTAGGAAGGCAATTTGCTTGACATACTATTTTTTGAATTAAGTTCGTTTGATTCGACGGCTTAGCTGGCAAACAGGAATTCGAAATTCGATATTCATGAGACAATAAACCTAAAACTAGGCCTATACTATTACATAGTATCTTTGGGTTCTCCATCACTCCTTCTTGGGCCTATATGTCTAGCCCCCTCCTTCTGGGTTGGGCCTAAATTTTCTATACTAAGTCTATACTAAACATAATCTAAGAAAATAGGCTTAGCAGGCCTTTACAAACCCAAATAAATAAATAGGCTTATAAGGCCTATACAACCCAATTCCTAAGATGGAGATGTCTGTCAATACAGATCCTACCTGGTGCCTGTGAAGAGAGAGAAAGTGCGAGAGCAACAGTTGACCCACCTAAATAGTTTGAAAAGCTAACTCTGGTCACTATCAGGTCCTAAAATAAAAAATCGCAGTTGCATGAGTTGCGAGCTCAATGAATAGTCAATAATTTAATAAACAACTGTATTCATTTTAGTCATATTATATCAATTCTAGAATTGTAATTCTATAATTCTGTTTGTACATTATCAAATATTTCAGAAATAATAACTCTATAAGCAAGTTGTAAACAACGATAACTGTATTCTGTATAATCTTTCGTTTCCCTTCCGTCTCCCTTTCGTCTTCAATTATCAATCATAATAATCACCAATCCAATCACCTCACCAATACCATATCATATAACATATCATCACCTATCATATCATATTAATCACCTCACCAATACCATATCGGACAATGTATCGTCACCTGTCATATCGTATCCAATCACCTCACCAATACCATATCCTATACCTGTATAACTGTAAAATATATTACCTATTTATAATTAAATCGTATACCTGTATAACTGTAACATATCAAAACTTACCTATCTGCATTTCCTTTTCATATGTATCTATTTCATTTCAATCGTATATACAATTTCCTTTCACATATGTCATCATTTTGTATGTGGAACTCATTTTTATAAACCAATTTCCTGATAAACAATATAATTTATAGAAATGATATAAAATCAAGTCTAAAAACAGAGGAGAGAGAAAATAAAGGTTATATACACGCTGTATAAATCAAAACACCGACCCAAATCTGTTTTCATTCGTAAAAGAAAATACAAGCGGAAGCAAACTATTTTGAAAACTTTCACACTAAAAACCTGCGTGTATATACAAATGTACAATATGTACAAATCCAAAATAACAAAAATCACAACTAGAGCTCGACCTCTAACGTAAACTCGGAAGGCTCTGATCAACGCTGAAGTCGAGTGAAAGGCAACTACCTACGATCTGCACAATCATTTAAAACAACAACGGTGTGAGTATAAACAATACTCAGTAAGTATTCTTAGCTTTAACATAAATGATGTGTAGGGGAAAGTATATAATAGCACGAGGACGTGCGTATTTATCTTGTCGCTCGGCATCCCTGAATGCCAGACAATTCAAACCTTTCACACAGTTATCACAATAGCACGCAACTCTTTAACAGCTCACAGCAGCAGACAGCAAGACAATAGATTACACAGATCAAAAGTACAGATAACACACAGCAATCTAGAATTATATCTTACACAGAGATTAATATTCAAACTAATACGAATCACACAGATTCAATCATCCACATAGGAAGATAACAATCATACATCGATAAAGGAAAATGTATGAAATGAATACTAATGCATATTCACACAGAATGACCTGGGTTTGTCCACCATAGCACACAGCAGTGGAAATCCTCTGTAGGACACAACAGAGCAATGAGCAATAAGGGCCATATGACACAGTAAGTCTAAAGCTCATAATATTGACAAGATCACACAGAAAGTCCAATATCTAAACCAGATCACACATCAAGTTCAGAATACAATGGCCACACAGGCTCGTGTCACAAAGACATGTATAGATGAATGACATTCAGATAAGCACACAGTAGTAGAATGACATTCACGTCGCACACAGCCCAGTATTTCGTAAAGCACATAGCAAAGCTCACGCAGAGCAAATCAAACAATACCACACAGGTATCAATCAATCAATAACTCGTACAAAACAAATACCACAAAGGTATAACATATCAAACAATACATACCACATAGGTAAGCAACCAAACATATGTCCACATAGAATCAACATTTTCGTTTCTTTATTATCTTTCAATCCCATTTCATTCGTCAATTGGATTCATCTAGGACAAAACAAACTCAACAGTTCATTATAGGCCTTTAAACATATTTCAATAGGTCTTAACCATAATTTACGAATTATTAAGTAAGCGTAAGAACACTTACACGTAAGCCCGGAATACTTACCTCGAAACAACTAAAAAATAGCCAAACACTGGCTCAACAGTCTCCCAGCTGTCGTACAGATCCTCCTGTACGAAATCAACCATATACAATTCATTATTAACAAATCAAAGCATTTTATTCTAAAGTGAGAATCATTCAACTATTCAAAGGAAACCCTGAATCAACTCTAAGTTAACTTTAGGTTCACTTTGCCAACATTTCCCTACTAAACCAGTCTTTCTCAATCTCATTCACATCAATCACATACTTGAATTCACCTTGCTTTCACTTCATTACATCCATTTTACATCCATTTTCTAACATTAACTAAGCATTTCAGCTCAATATCAACCAATCTTTCAACATGAGGAATCATCAAATTCAGCAATTAATTCAACCTAAACCAATCATAAAACTCATTAACAACTAAGCCATCAACTTACTATCAACTTCTAGGAAATCATCCTACTTTGATTGCCATCTTACCTTAGCCAAGTATGCAAAAAACCAAATCCAACCAAATCCAAATCCCTTCTTCTTTAATCAAAACCTTCAATTCCTCACTCTTCCCTGCTTCAAATTCTCTGCAATTTGCTGAAAATGAAAGTAGAAGTGAAGAGGTGCAAAGATTGTCCCGATACTTCGAAAACATATATTTGTTTTCATCCAGACAGGTAAGAACGCGGCCTCATGCAAAAAGTACGCGTCTTTGGACCGAATCCGCTTTATTTCCTCCTCACCATGCAAAAAGTACACCATAGAATATAAAATACCTAAAGCACTTTACCAATGAGTACATATGCATTAAGTACCTTGGTAAGCGTTCCAGGTGTACTTACTAGGTATTTAGGTACTAATGTGCACATGTGTTTGTGATGATTGTGTAGAGCGACAGGAGATTCGATTAGGACTTAGTTTTGGCGGGCTCGGGAAGTGATACATTGATTGTTTAGGTCGACTCCTTAGCTTGATTTTGAGGGTTTACTTTTATTATCAACCTTTGTACGTCTATATGAACTAAAGAATATAAATGATTTACATACATTATTTGTATTTCATTAATCATGCTTCCACTGCGGTCAGTCGCCACCTCCTCAGGTACGTAACGGTAGAGCCGAGTGAACTAAGCCTCATAATCAACCACAGTAAGGTGCTCCTGTTTGAGTTCTAGGAACTCAATATTTTTTCAGCTTTAGTAAATATGAGGGGTGTATTTCTCAACAAAGTCCCCCTAAAGGTCTCCCCATGAGGTAGGACACCTAACTTTTGCTTGGGTGTAAACCTCATTCAGTTAATAATTTGCTCTGTATGTTTGAGCCAATCCTCAGCCTCAGCGGCGTTTGTAGTCCCTTCAAAGGATTTGGTGCGTTACTTGCATACCTCCTCAAAGGTGTAGTTGATACCATCCCCCGGTCGACCCCCTGTCTTCCTAACATATGTTGCATCATCTAAAAGAAATGTGCATAGGTGGGGACATAGGGTAGAATTTCACCCAGTGCAGGCTGAGCTCTGTGCCCTAGGGTTGATCCGTGCTCTTGCACGGACTCATGGGACTTAGAGATGTTGTGTGATACATTATCTATTGGCTCCATCTTAAAAGAAAAATCATCATTTAAAACTTTAGTTTTCATAATTATGATGCAAATAAAACAGTTTTGGCACAGTTTGTAGGGAATTCTAATACCTACTCTGATACCACTAAATGTCACTACCAAAATGCAAAGTTCATTTTCAAATAAATTTCACAATTTTAGCAACCAGTTTTTTAAAAGCAATTCAACACACAATCGAGGAAAAGGAAGGAGAAATATATACTTCATTTGAAAAGTTTGACCAATGTTCGGCCATATTCACAATAGGCAAAATATTGCAGAATCATGATCAATAATTACAATCATAGTATGTAAATCATTTTCTATACTATAGTTTGTATTGATGTACAAAAGTGGTTATAAAGGAAAACCCCAGAAAGCTAAGGACCTGACCTAATCACAAATATCACCTACCGAGCACTACCAAAAGAAGTCCCGATGACAATCAACTATCGCTTTGCAAAATCACCATAGACATACATTCACCTAAGTAATTAAATACCCAGTAAGTTCACCTACAACACTTACCAAGGTAGTTAATGCATAAGTACTTGTTGGTAAGTTGTTTTATGTGTTAAGGAAAAAGTAATCATCCTAATTTAATCTCTCCTTAATAAGCATTAGTATGTCATTCATGGCTAGGAATCATCATAATTGGCAATTCCAACTTCCAAGTATTATGGTAGTTATTCTTTTCATTTTCCCTTCTTAAAAACTTCTATTAACCATTATTTTATTGGGTAAAAATGGTTTAGGGAATGGTTTAGGTAAACTATTTGCAAGCTCGTTTTCTCTTCCTGAAATTCGCTGAAACTGAAATAGTTTGGGAAACAGTTTACACCAACTGTTCCCCAAGCATGTTCTTACTCTACTGAAATTCCATGGAAGTGGAACAACTTGGGAAATGGTTTTTTTTCAGCCTGTTTTGACCTACTGTTTCTAAAAAACATACAAATGCGTGCCCCGATGTTTTTCTTTCTTATGACAGATCTCTCTATCGCTCATTTGGCAAATCCTCTTTACCATATATATAGAGCTCTCGCTCTGGTGGCAGTTTCCTTTAAATTTTAGAGCTTTCACTCTTATGGCAAATCACCTTAAGTTTAAGAGCTTTCGCTCAAATCCCCTTAAGTTTTAGAGCTTTTGCTCTTATGAGAAATCGCCTTATTTTGAGATTTTTCTCGTGGCAAATTCACTTTTTATGAACATGCAAAGATGCGTATGCTATGTTCATATGACATGAATAAATGAAATGCAAGCATTTCCAATTGCATCATCAAAATCCCAACACGACAACTTATCAACATTTCACATTTTTCCTCAAAATACATATCATTCATAATTTCACCCTTTTGCATGTTATGATAAACTCATTCCAAGATTCTATATCTCAGCAACCACAAAACACAACTAATCAATGCATCATTCATTCATTCGTAACTCACATTAACCATTATTTATCCGATTATCAATTCCAAACATAAATCAACACAATACTCTATCCAAAAACAACCGATTACACTCCTTGCATTAAGTATGTTTCATATAGCTTTATAATGAATTGGACAATGTCCTCAATAACCCATTCTCAATTAATTCATCCACATTGTATACAATCCTCTCATTCATCATTTACAATCATATCAAGCATCAAGTCTTTTTTCTTAGGGAACATACGCATACCATTTCAATAATTCACATTATACCAAATATACTAAACCATACAAATGCAACACTTACCAAGGTTAGTGTCTTTTAGGGCATTTACCTCGATATCCGATGAGTCGTCTCATCGCTCAACTCTGATCTGGTTCCGAATATCACCTCCTACACAAATTAATCACATTTAATATCGTACACAATACATTCTACTTATGTTTCCTCATTGTACCTCAAATTACACCAAATCCCCAATTTACCCGAAAACCTAAAATCCTTAATCTTTCCTAAATCTTATAATTTTATGGTAAAATTTTACACATTTAGAAATCCCCATAAAACCTATTTAAACCACATTTTTTCTAGGGTTAGACATTTACCTTCGTTCTAGAGGGTTGTTTCCTCTATAACAAAGGTAAATGTAGTTGGGAAAATCTAAGTGTAAGGGAAAAGGATTAGTGTTTAGGAGGGTCTTGGGAGTGTTTCTTGAGGCTTGGGAAGAGAGTCTTTCAAGTGGGTTTTGGCTAGGATTCATAAATAACTTTTACACTCTTTCCTTTCTCATAAATGTGCTTCTGTTTTTTAAAAACCCGTCAAGTCGAACAGTTTGGCCAACGGTTTGCACAAACCGTTTGCCTACCCGTTTGCATTTTTGTCAATGCAAAATCTATTTTTTATCTATATCTGAAACGGTTTGGGGAAAGGTCTGGTCAGGCCGTTTCCCAGACCGTTCTTTGCTACTGTTTGCATACATTTTTGCAAATCTTAGTTATATTTTTTGGGGTGTTACATGAGACTCGATGGAGTTTTGTCGAGACATGGGAGAGTTCTGCTGAGATTTGGTCGAGTCACACCGAGAAGGGATCAAGTCATGTCGAGATAGGGTGAGTCGAGCTGGGGAGTTACATAGAGACATGGGTCATGATGAGGCACGGTCGAGTCTCATTGAGATGCATTGGAGTTACGCCAAGACGCGGTCAACTAACGATCAGATCACATCGAAATACGGTCGATTTGCGCTATTACGCTAAAACGGGAGTCACGTCATAATTTGGTCGAGTCACGGCTAGACTCTTTCGAGTCTAGCCGAGACTCGGTCAAGACGAGGTCGAGTCACGCTGAGATGCAGATCACATCGAGATGAGGTCTAGTCACGCCTAGACTTGTTTGAGTCATGCCAAGATTCGAGTGAGAGGACTTCTAGTCATAGAGACAATGTCGTGTCATGCCAAGACATGGCCGAGTCACAAAAATATAAAGTTGAATGACGTTGAGATGTGGTCGAGTCACACTCGGATCACACCTGGACAGAGTCAAGTCACGTCGCGATGGGATGAAGTCATTCAAAATGAGGTCGAGTCAAGACAACAAGTGGTTGAGTCGCGCACAGATAGGGTCGATTCACGCCGAGACATAGTCGAGACGAGGTCGAGTCATACTAAGATACATTTGAGCCACGCAGAGAAAGGTCGGGTCACCCTCGCGACATGACGAGATAGGGTTGAAAATGCTCGAAAGACGCCGAGTAGCAGTCAATTCATGCCAAGATGCGGTCGAGTCACGCTGAGACATTATTGAGTCATACCGAGATGCTGTCAAGTTATACCGAGATGGGTTCAAGTCACGCTCGGAACACTTAGAGACGTCAGCACGTCGGATTACACCGAGATGCAGTCGAGTTAGGCTTGGAATCTATCGAGACGCAGTTGGAGCAAGGTTGAATCACGCAGAGACGAGATCGAGTCATGCTGAGATGAGGTCGTGCCATGTTGAGACAGGGTCTAGTCACGTTGAGATGAGGTCGAGTCACATTGAGACGACTTAGTCACGTTGAGATGAGGTCGAGTACTATTTGAAAGAGTAAAACGACCCAAAATTCCATGAGTTAATCGAAATCACCTACTTGATTGACAAGCATAGCTTTTATAGTTGCTTATTCAGCCAGTAGTCCTGTAAACTATAAATGAACTAACAAATATGAAGCAAGACCTAATCCCTCCTATCCCAGGGAATGGAGAACTTACAATAACACAATGCCGCATTTTCTGAAGATTGAGGAACAAAAACAAATATATTAAAGGAAACCTTTCTCTAAGAGAAAATAATGACAGTTACATCCAATCACAAACTAGCTGAGACAGGGTTGTGTTAAGGCAAGATGAGGCCGTGTCACGGCGAGACAGGGTTGGATCATTTTGGCTCAAAGCACGCTTGGACACAATTGAGTAAGCCTCAAATCGCACCAAGACGAGGTTGAGTCAAGCCCAAATAGTGTCGAGACAGGTTTGATTCAAGTTCGAATCTAGCCAAGTTGGGGTCGAGTCAAGCTCAGATCACGCCGAGACATGGTCCAATCATGCTCAGATCGCGCCGAGACACAGTGATGTCTTGCTCGTATTCTGCTGACACTCGGTCTAGACTTGCTCTGATTTTGTTGAGATGTGGTCGAGACGCTGTCGAGTAACAGTTAGATCCTAAAGGGGTGCAGTCACTTCTCACTCAAATCACGTCAAAACAAGGACAAATCATGTTCGATCATGCTGAGACACGGTAAAGTCATGCCAAGACGGGTTGAGTCATGCCAACACACAATCGAAAAAGGATCAAGTAACACTGAGACTCGTCAAGCCTCACCGAGATGTGGTCAAGTGACTCTCGAACCACATTGAGACACAGTCCGCTCTCTCCGAGTCGTGGTCGAGTCACTTTGAGGATGGGGTCGAGTCACACTGAGACAGGCTCCAGTGACTATTGGATCCCGTCAAGATGCGATTAAGTGATGCTCCAATCTGATTCGTAGTTGAGTTAGTTATGTTTAGATCAGGCTAAGATGTGGTCAATTCAAGCTCGGATCACGACAAGACATGGTTTAGTCACGCTTGCATCACGCCGAGATGAGGTCACTCCAGCTCGATCCCATTGAGACGTTGTGGAGTCACATTGGGATTATACAGAGATGCGGTCGACTCACGTCGAGACGAATTGAGTCACTCCAAGTGGTTATCGAGCGACGCTCGGATCAAGTGATTAGACGGAGTCGATTAATGTTTGGATCACACTGAGATATAGTGGAGTCATGCTTGAATCACACTGCAATGTGAATATGGCACGCTCAATTCGCACAGAGATTCACTCGAGTCAAGCTTATATCACACCGACGTGGGGTCACAATCAATTCACGCTTAGACATTATTGAGTCACGCAAGGATCACACCGACATGCGGTTGCGTCATACTTGGCTCATTTTCAGACGCGACCGAGTCACATCAAGATTGGGTTTAATAAAGCCAAGACAGCCACTCATGGCGAGATGTGATTGAGTCAAGCCGAGACAAGGTTGAGTCGTATCAAGATGAGGTTGATTCATAGGCGAGTCGCATTGAGACGTGATCGCCTCACGCATGGGATCTAATCATGCCAAATCTCGATCGAGTCACCTAGAGATGCTTTTGAGTCATGGGTGGATCCCGTTGAATCTTGTTGAGTCTCGCCGAGAAGGGGTCGAGTAATGGCGACACGGGGTCGACTAATGACGAGGCACATTCGAGTATAATTGATATGTGGTCGAGTAAGGTCATGTCACGTCGAGATGCAGTCCAGTCACACTTAAATCCCATTGTGACATGGATGAGCCACGCTAGAATCACACTATGAAGTGGTTGAGTTATACTCAAACCATGTCGAGATTCGGTCAAGACTTGGTTGAGTCAAGCTTGGATTATGACACGAATGAGGGACGCTTTGATCATACCGAGATTTGGTTGAGTCCTGATTAGATCACATCGAGACGCGGTCGAGTCAAACTAAGATCATGCCGAGACAGGGTCAATTCACGTTGAGACATGGTCGAGTCCTACCGAGACAAGGTCGAGTCATGCTATGATAGGGTCATGTAACTCTACGACATCATCATGTCATGGATAGACGAGGTCAAGTCATTCTAAGACGCAATCGAGTCACGAGAGATACGATTGCGTCACCACGCAAAGAAGTTGTGAAATCATGCTCAAATCACACCGAGACATTGTCTAGTCATGTTGAGATTGGGTAAAGACATGCCGAGATAGGATCTAGTCATATCAAGACGTTATTGAGTCACGTGGAGACATTATCGAGTCACGCTGAAATGCGGTCGAGTGTCGCCAAGATGCAGTTGAGTCACGCCGAGATGTGGTTACTCACGCCGAGACATAGTCAAGTCATGTCGAGACACGGTGATGTCACAAGGAGATGAGAACGAGCCACCCTGAGTTGCGTTCAAGTCACACTAAGACTGGGTGGAGAAACACTCAAACCACGGCCAGATGCTATGAGCCATGCTCGTATAACATCGAGATGCAGTTGAGTTAGGCTATGGCCCTGCCGAGATGCCGTCGAGTCAGGATAGCGTCATGCTAAAACACGGTTGAGTCACACTCGAACCACGACAAGATGCTACGAGCCATGCTCGTATAACATCGAGACGCGGTTGAGTCAGGCTATGGTCCTGCCGAGATGCGGTCGAGTCAGGATAGCGTCATGCTAAAACACGGTTGAGTCACACTCAAATCCCACAAGACATGGTGGGGTCATGTCGATACAGTGTTGTGTCACATTGACACTGTCCAGATATGACCAAGTCACGCTGAGACATGATTGAGTCATGACAAGATGTGTGCAAGTCATTCGAAACAACGACAAGTGACACTAAAACAAGGTCATGTCACTCCAATACGTGTTCGAAATGTGGTTGTGTCATGACAAGATGTGTGTCATGACAAGATGCAGTCTAGTCGTGCTCAGAAAACGCTAAGACGGGGTCGACTCACTCCTAAATGCAGTCGTCATACCGAGAAGGATCGATCCAGACGGAGTTGCACTTAATTCAAGTCGAGACAGGGTCGAGTGATGCTGAGAAGCAATTCAGACACGGTCGAGACACGCTGAGAAGAGGTACATTCACTTTGAGATGGAGTCGAGTATTGCCAAAATAGTGTCGAGTCAAGCCGAGACAAGGTCGAATCACCATTAGACATTATCAAGGATGCTCGAATCCCACTGAGGTGTGGTATTGTCCTGGTCGGATCACGCACAGACTTAGTTCAGTCACGCTTTGAGATTATTGAGACGTGATCGAGTCAAGCTCAGAACTCTCAAAAAGGTCATCGAGTCACCCTCAGATCACTCTGGGAAGCATCGGATCATGTTGAGATGCTGTCGAGTCACGGTGAGAGGGGTTGAATGATGCTGAGACGAGGTCAAGTCACACTGAGATGTAGTCCAGTCACACACAGATCACGCAAAGATGTAGTTGAGTTAGGCCGAGATAGGACTGTGTCACGGGAAGATGCGGTCAAGTCATGTTAACACCAAGGTCGAGTCACACTGAGACGCAGGCGATTCAAGCCGAGACACTGTTGAGTCATGCCGATATGGGTTCGAGTCACTCCAAGATGCAATCGAGTCACATTCAAAAGCGGTGTTAACATGACTTGACCGCAATTATGCCACGCTAACACAAAATCGAGTCATGACAAGGTGTAGTTGAGACGCCGTCAGGTCACCCCGAGACAACGTTGTGTGACGCCAAGATACAGTTGAGCCACTCCGAGACACTGTTAATTCACTCCGAGACAAAATCGAGTCACTTCTACATGTGGATGAGTCATGCTTGGATCACGCCGAAATGAGGCAGAGAAGCTGTCGAGTCACCTGGAGGCGCGTTTGAGTCATATCGTGACGGGGTGGAGTCACACTTCTCCGAAAAATGGTCGAATTGCATTGAAACGTGGTCGTCACATTAAGACGGGGTCGAGTCGCATCGAGAAGCAGTCCATTCATGCCCAGATGCGGTTGAGTCACACCGAGATGGGTTGAGTGATGATGGGATCATGACAAGACGCGGTCGACTCACGCTGAGACAAGGTCGACTCATGCAGAGAGGGAATCAAGACACGCTGAGAGGCAGGGTAATGTCACGCTAAGACACAGTTGAGTCACTTTGAGATGTGGTCATATCACCCCGTGAAGTTGCTGAGCCAGGTCAAGGCAAAGTCTAGTCACTTCGAGATGGGGTCATGTAGTTGAGTCACGCTTGGATCCCACAGAGATGCGGTGGAGCCACACTGAGACCAATCAATTCACGCCCGGGATGAGATCAAGTCACACTGAGGCCAATCAAGTTACGCTGTGATGTGGTGCAGTTACGTCAAGATGCTGAGTCCTGATCAGGTCCTCCTGAGACATAGTCAAGTCACGCTTGTATCACGTAAAGAAGCGGTCGAGGCACGCTAAGATCAAACTGAAATGTTGTGGAGTCACCATTGGATCTGTAGAGATGCAGTCGAGTCAATCTCGGATCATCCCGAGATGCGGTCCAGTTACGCTAGGATCAAGCCGAGACGCAACTTAGTCTCGATCAAATCACAGCAAATGTAGTGGAGTCACATTAGATCTTGGTTCAATCTTAGCGAGGATCACTCCAGTATAGGGACTAGTCACGTTTGCCTCGCACCCAAATACGGTCGAGTCACACTGAGATGCGGTTGAGTCATACCAAGACGGGTTGACTCAGTCTAAGACTTGATCGAGTCAAGCCAAGAAAGGGTTAAGTCATAACAAAACACGGTCAGGACGCGATTAGGTCACATGAAGAAGCGATCTATTCACGGGTAGAAAGGGTGAAGCCATGTCGAGACGCAGTTGAGACAAGATAGACGGGGTTGAGTCACACTAAGACGGGGTTAAGTCACACTGAGACGCGATCGATTCATGTGAAGATTCGATCTCTTCAAAATAGGATGCGGGCGAGTGACGCTTCACTCACATTGAGAAGCGATCGAATCAAGCTCAGATGACTCTGAGGCACGGTCGAGTCTCCTTCGATTCCCAATGAGACCCGTCGAGTCAAGGTCAGATAGAGTCAAGGTCCGATCATGCTGAGGCGCGGTCTAGTTACAGTTGAATCACATTGAGACGCGGTCGAGTCCCGATCAGATCATGCTTAGGCTTGATTGGGTCACGCTCTAAGAAGGCCGAGACGAAGTCAAGATAAGCTCGAATCACACCAAGACGCGTTCGAGTCATGCTCCCATCAGGCTGAGACGATGTCGAGTCACACTACGATCCAGTCGAGGCAGGTCGAGTCACATCAAGAAGAGGTCAAGTCGCGTCGAGGCGGGGTCGAGTCACACCGAGACTCATTCTAGTCACTCTGAGACGGGGTTGAGTCACATGGAGATGTAGTCGAGTCCAGTTGAGACGCAGTTGAGTCACGCTAGCCAGGGTGGGGTTATGCTAACGTGTCGTCGTATCACGCCGTGATGGGGTCAGTTCATACTGAGACAAGGTCTGTCACTAAGAGACATGGTTAGGTCATGTTCAGATGTGGTCTTGCCCCGCTGAGAAAGGGTCGAGTCATGTGAAGACGCAGTCCGGTCATGCCAAGATGACATCAAGTCACATCTAGAGTCGGTCAAGTCACCCTAAGATAGGGTCGTGTCTTGCTGAGACGAGGTCCAGTCGCATCGAGAAGCAGTCTAGTCATGCGCTTGACAGAGCTAGATGATGTCAAGTGGCCTGGAGAAGTGGAGGAGAGACAACAACATGAGGTCGATCCATGTCGAGTGGCTGTCAAATCACACTCTGATTATGGTGAGATGCGATCGAGCCACGCTCAGTTTAGGCCGAGACGCGGTCGAGTCACGCTCAGATCGCGCTTAGGCGCACTCGAGTCTCACTCTTATCACACTCAGACTTGATGGAGTTACGCTGAGACGAGGTTGAGTAATGCCTATAGCGGGCGAGTCACACTGGGATCACCACGCCTAGAGGAGTTCGAGTCACGCTGAGATGGGTTCAAGTCAGGCCGAGACAGAGAGGAATCACGTCGAGATACAGTTGAGTTATGCAGATACGGTTGACATGGTCAAGTCAAGCTCTGATCATGCCGCACGCGGTCAAGTCAACTTCACGTCACGCTGAGGTGGGGTTGAGTCAAATCGACACTCAGACGTATCAAGACAAGTCGGGTCGAGTCATGGGAAGACGTAGTTGAGTCATGCCGAGATTTGGTCGAGTCATGCTGAGATGGGTCGATACACTGTGGAGTCATTTTGAGATGCGATCGAGAAACAGTTGAGTGACACTGAGATGTGGTCGACGGGCGCGAGGAAGTGGCAAAGTCACGTCAAGATGCAGTCGTTTAATGTTCGGATCACATCAAGATGTGGTGCAGTCCTGCCATAACGGGGTCGTGCCATGCCATGAAGTGGTCAATCAGTCACGCTGAGATGCTATCAAGTCACGCACAAACAAGGTTGAGTCATGTCAAGAAGGGAGTAGTCGCACCAAGATGCCGTCAAGTCCTGCCAGAATTGGGTTGAATTACGTCGAGAAGTGGACGAGTCGTACCGAGATGCGGTAATGTGACCCCAGACATGGTCAAGTCATGCTCACATCAGGTTGGGACGCAGTTAAGTCTAGCTCGTAGCATGTAAAGATTCGATGGAGTCACGTTCAAATCATGTTGAGACGCAGTCGAATCACGCCTAGACCAAACCGCGTAGCGTTGAGACACAGTTGAGAAACTTGTGATGATGCCGAAATGCAGTCGAGTCACACCTAAACTAGGTCGAGTCACGTCAAGACAAGATTTAGTCACGTTGGGATCATGTAGAGACGCAGTTGTGTCACCCAAAGACGGGTTGGAGTCACACTAAGATCACCTCAAGACACAGTCAAGCCACGCTCTAATCACGTCGAGACATGATCACCTCAACGTTGATTCACATTAAGACGGGATCGAGTCATGCCGAGATGGGTCTAGTTAAGCTGAGACAATGACGAGTCACACTGATAGTGGGTCGATTCACACCATACCAAGATGCGATAGAGTCACGTCGAGAGGCGATCAAGTCACGTTCGGACGGGTCGAGTCACACCAAGAAGAATTCGATGCACATCGAGATGAGGTTTAGTCATGCCGAGATGTTATCGAGTCAATCTCGAATGACACTAAGACGTAGGCAAGTCACACTCGATTTATGCCGACATACGATTGAGTCTCATTGAGACAGATCGAGGTAAGACGAGACACGGTTGAGGCACAACCAAATTGAGTCGTTTTATGCCGAGACGCAATCGAGATGTCATATAGTCACCGCAAGACATGATTGGTCGCTCCAAGACTAGCTCAAGTTCTTTCTAAATGAGATCGAGTCACATCGAGACGCGATTGAGTTATGTCCAAATGCATCGTGATGCGGTCGAGTCACACCGAGATGGGGACGTGTCATACTGAAACGTGGTCGAGTCATACTAAGAAGCAGTCGAGTAAAGGTCTGATCATGGCGAGATGCGATTCAGTCACGTGAAGACGAGGTTATGTCACGTAAAGATGCGGTAGTCACGTAAGGACGGGATCTAGCCATGTCAAGACAGAGTCGTGTTGTTGGTGTAAGCCCTAGCCCAATCATTGCTTGATTATATTCATATGTAAGACAATTCATTCTATCTTTATATAATATTTGTGCGCTTAGAAAGAGTAGAATTCTGTGATTGAGTATCTTTATATTTATATTGGTACATGTGATGCATATGCCTGTAGGACCTTTAAAGCGAGAGATTTCTTTCTAAAATATCCAGTCGATAACTGCTATAGGAATAGTATATGAATAAAGACTAGTGTTCTCCATTTGACTCCGACAGAACATAAGGGCATGGAATGTTAGTTAGAACTAATGGATACTTGTCTACGTCATGGTATTTGGTTTAAACCTGCTAATGAGAACAACTACATGGTTTAGAGTCATAAGTAATTCTCATTTGAAAGTCTTATATCAGATTTCTTAGAACTAAAATCTATATGACACTCTAGATTGATTTTTATATACTTAACATACACCTAATGTGCCCATAAAAGGGTGACGCGTCATAAGTAGAGCTCATCGTGTCATGATGTCCCCCACCGAGCTGGGGTCGTGTCAAGTTCGAATCACGTAGAGAAGAGGTAAAGTTATGCTGACACTCAGTCGAGGGACGGTCAAGTCACGCCGAGAAGTGGTCGACTGCCGACACGCGATCTAGTCTCACTTGGATCACACCGAGATGTGGTGGAGTTGTGATAAGATAGGGTCGAGTTACTCCGAGACAAGGTTAAGTCACACAAATATACGGTCGAGTAATACTCAGATAACAATTAAACAAGTCAATTTATGTCGTGGTAAGGACGAGTCACGTCGAGACATGGACGAGCCACGCTAAAATGCTGTTAAGTCAAACTAAATCGTAACTAGACGCGGTCGAGTCACGCCAGGACACGGTCAAGTTAATCTCTAGTCACAACGAGACGCAGTTGGGCCAAGCTCAAATCATGTAGAGTCGCAAACGACTCTTACTCTGATCACGTCGAGACATAGCCAAATCATGCTCGGATCAACTTAGACAAGGCCGTGTCACCTAAAGGTCCAGTCCCAATCGGATCACAGCTAAATAAGGACGTGTCATTCCAAACACACCGAAACATGGTCGAGTCAAGCTCGGATCACTCGGGGACGAAATTGAGTCATGCTCAGATCATACTAAGACAAGATCCACTCACACTCAGGTCATGCCAAGACGCGATTGAGTCATGTTGAGGCGCAGTCAAGTAACTCTAGGATCATGCCGACACACGGTTAAGTAATGTCGAGACGAGCTCAAGTTATACTCAGATGCGTTTGTCACATCAAGATGTAGTTGAGTCATGCCGATACTGGATCAAGTCACACCTGGATCACACTGAGATGAGGTCGAGTCACGCTGATGTTAGGTCAAGTGACACTTCAATCCACTAAGACGAGGTTGAGCTATGCTTAGATGGTTAGATCGCTGCTAGACGGGGTAGAGTCATACTCAGATAATGACAAGATGAGGTCCAGTCACTCTCAAATTGCCACAAGACAGGGTCAAGTTCCTCTGGGATCGTTTCGTGACCGAGATGGGGTCTAGTCAAGCTCAAATTATGCCGAGATGGGGTCTAGTCATGCCAGGATTGCACTGAGACAAGTCACACTCGAATCGCACCAAGACACGGTAACATCATTCTCACATCCTGCCGAGACTTGGTCGTCTAAGCTTAGATAAGGCTTAAATGTAATAAAGCCACACCGACACGTAATCGTGTTGTGGTCGAGTCACCTGGAGACATTGTCATGTTACGGGAAGATGCGATCGACTCAAGCTCCGATCACATCGAGACACGGTGAAGTCACTCCGAGATAGGGTATTGTCATGCCGAGGCAAGATCTGGTCACGTCGAGACAGGCTCGGCCACATCGAGATATGGCCAATTCACATCAAGACAAGGGCGAGTCACTCTCGAATCACGGTAACACACGGTCAACTCACGCTCAGATTATGCCGAGATGGGTCGAGGCAAGGTCAAATCATGTTGAGATGCAGCCGAGTCAATCTCAAATCAAGCTGAGATGTAGTTGAGTCACACTCAGATAACTTATAGATGCGGTCAAGTCAAGCTCGGATCATGACAAGACACAGTCGAGGCACACAAATCATTGACGAGAAGCAATTCAGACTCTCCAACATGGGGTTCAATAATGTAGAGATGAAGTTTAGTCACACTCGCATTACGCCTAGATGGGGTCAAAAAGCAGCGGGACGTAGTGGAGTTACATCGAGATACGACCGAGTGACACTCAAATCATGCCAAGACAACAAGAATAACGTCTAGATGGGCTGAAGTCATGTCGACTCAATCTCAAATCATTCCGACAAGGGGTGGGGTCATGCCCAATTCACGCCGAGACATTGTCGAGTCACTCATGGATAAAATTGAAATGCGGTTGAATCACGCTCGGATCACACCGATAAGCAATCGAGAGAATCTCGGTTTACGTCGGGATGCAGTTGGGTCATACTAGGCTTAAGCCGAGAAAGAGTTGAGTCCTACCGAGATGGGGTGTCATCACAGCGAGATGGGGCTGAATCACGATGAAACGTAGTTGATTCAATCCGAGATGAGTCGAGTCAAGCCGAGTTCGAATCACTTGTGAGTCATGCTAGAGTCACTCTAAGATGGGGTCGAGTCATATTGAGACAGTGCGGAGTCGCAGCAGTAAAGGGTCAAGTGCCATCGAAACGGGGCTGTGTCATGTGGAAACGCGGTGGAGTCACACCGAGGCGGTGTCGAGTCTCACTGAGAAGTGGTCATGTAACACTCAGATCCTTTGTGACACTCTTGACTCACACTCGAATCCCACAAGAAGTGGACCAGTAATACTCAGATCACATCGAGACATGGTTAAGTCCCCATCGGACACCTTCGAGACGTGGTTGAGTCACGCTTGTATCCCGTCGATACGCGATTGAGTCATAGTCAAACCGCATAGAGATGCGGTCCTATCACGCTCAAATCACTCTGAGATGCGGTCGAGTCCCAATCCAGTCTACCATCGAGTCACGCACGGGGTAAGATGAGATGTGGCTGTGTCATGCCCAGATCATGTCAAGACATGGTCGAAAAAAGCTCAGATCATTACGAGATGCGATTGAGTTATACTTAGATCGTGCAGAGATGCTGTTGAGTTATGCTCGGAGCACGGTGAGACATGCTCGATTCACACTAGGATCAAGCCGAGACGCGGTGGAGTCACGCTGAGATATGATTTAGTCAACCGTCCAAAACGCAAGGGTGTCATGCCGAGACACAGTCTTGTCACACTGACACGACGTCGAATCTTGACAAGACGGGTTCTTGATTGAGTCATGATCAAATCACACCGAGACACGGTATATTCATGGTCATACAGGGTAAAGTCATGTAGAGATGGGATCGAGTCAAGCCAAGATGCTGTCAAGTCAGGCAAAGCTGCAGTCGAGTCATGTCGATACGCAGTAGAGTGAAGCCGACACACGATCAAGTCATGCCGAGACAGGATCCAGTGATTCCGAGATACGATCATGTTATATTGAGACATGGTTGAGTCACCTAAAGCAGCGGTAGGGTCACGTCGAGACGGGGTTTAGTTATGCAAAAATGCGATCGAGTCACACCATGATAGGGTGCAGTCAAGCTTGAATCACGTCGAGACCTTGTCAAGTCACACTCGGATCTTGTCGAGACACGTTACAGTTACGCTTGGACACTCCAAACCGCAATTGGGTCACCTAGGATCACACCGAGACGTGTTTGAGTCACTCTTAGATCACGTCGAGATGTGGTCTAGTCTCGCTTAGAGGACGCCGAGACAGAGCGGAGACACGCTCCAGTCATACCGAGACACAGTCTAGGCACGCTGGAATCATGCCGAGATGCGGTGAAGTCAAGCTCGAATCATACCGAGATGCGGTGAATTTTGGTTTGGATCATGCCGAGACGTGGTTGATAGAGCTCACATCATGTCGAGATAGGGTCTAAGCATGCCGGTGCGTGGTCGAGATGTAGTCCAGTTATGCTGAGACACACCTACATGGTAGAGTCATACTCAGAGTGGGTCGAGTCACACTAATATGGAATCGAATCACACCGAGCGATGGTGTGTCACGTCGAGATGGCGCTAAGACATTGTCAAGTCATAAAGAGACATGGTTGATCATGTTACAATGCGGTCAAGTCTTCTTAAGATGGGTCGAGGCACGCTAGGACGGGCTTAAGTCACGCAGGGATGGATCAAGTCATGAGGTCGTGTCATGCTCACATCATTTTGAGATGCGATCGAGTCATGATCAAATCATGCCAAAACGCATTCGAGTCAATCACTGATAAGGCCGAGAGGGGGTCGAGTCAAGCTAGGATCATGCTGTGACGCGGTCGAGTCACGCCGAGTGGTGTCAAGTCACTCTGAGACAAGTCAAGTGAAGTCGAGACGTAGTGAGGTCTTGCCAAGACAGTGTTGAGCACGCCAACACGCAGTCGAGATGCGATCGTATCCCGTTGAGATGCGATTAAGTCCTGAACACGCAGGGCATGGTCAAGTCATTCCAAGACGTAATCGAGCCACGCCGAGATGGGGTCGTGTCAGGCCGAGACAAGAGAGATACACGGTCGAGTCATGTCGAGATTTCTCTCGTCAGGTTGAGACTAGGTGTAGTAAGTCTCAGATCACGCTAAGACACGTTCGATACGCACTCGAATCTTTTCGAGACTCGGTTCTATTTGCTTGAATAAACCAAGACACGATGGATCTCATCCAAACGCAATTGAGTCAAGTTCGAATTATGCCGAGACAAAGCGAAGTGTCAGTATGATCATGCTGAGACGTAGTCGAGTCATGTCGAGAAGGGGTCGAGACATAGTGGATCATGTCGAGACGAGGTCGGGTCTTACTAAGAGGCAGTCGAGTCACGAGGAGATGCAGAAGAGTTACGTCGAGTTAGTTTTGAGTCAATTTGAGACAGTTACGTTAAGCTCGAATCTGCCCAAGAGGCGATACAGTCCCACCAAGATTGGGTCATGTCATGTTTAGAGGAATCGATTCGTGGTCAGATTATGTTGTGACGTGGTTGAGTCACGTTGGGATCACACCGATATGCTATGAGGTGATGCTCGGATCACACCGAGATGCAATTGAGTCAAGTTTGATCACATGGTCATGTCCCCGTGGGATCCTACCGACACCCAGTCGAGTTAGACTCAGTTGAGTTGTACTTAGAGTACGCATAGACGTGGATGAATCAAGCTTAAATCGTGCTAAGACATGATCGAGTCATGCTCAAATATCGCCGAGATGTAGACGAGTCATGCTTGGATAATACCGAGACGTGGTCGAGTCATGTCGAGATAGGTCGAGTCATATCGAGACGACTTTGAGTCATAGTAAGATGCGGTCGTGTAATGTTGAGATGGGTCAACTCACCCTAAGACGAGGTCTACTCACACTGAGACGTCGTTGAGCCACTCCTTGACGTGGTTGGGTCACTCCGAGACATTGTTTAGTCACGCTTGACTCAAGCCAATGCACGGTCTAGTCACGCAAAGACAGGGTCGACTCATGCTAAAACGGGATCGAGTCTTGTCGAGACGGGATTGAGTCACGCAGAGACATGGTCGAATCACACCAATACGCTATCGTCATGTCTATATGTTGTCAAGTCACGTCGAGATGAGGTCGAGTCTCGATGAGATGGGTTGGACTTAGCCCGAGATGGGTCAAGTCACACCGATACGAGATGGACTCATGCAAAGACGCAGCTAAGTCATGCCGATACACATTGAGTCACACGACGACAGGTCAGGTCACTCCAAGACACAATCACGTCATGTTGATACGTGGTTGAGTGTTGTTGAGACATAGTCGTGTCAAGTCGAGTCACCTCAAACACCACCCTAGCGTGGTAGAGTCATGTTCGGATCACACCGACACGTAGTCGGATCACACCGAGCCGTGCTCGAATCACTTCAAGATGCAGTCAAGTCTCATTGAGATGGGGTCGGTCATGACAAGACGGGTCCAATCATACTCGAGTAATATCCACATGAGGTGGAAAGGCAGTTGAGTCATGCTAAGACGACGTCGAGTCACATCGAGACTCAGTGCAGTCATGGCGAGACACAAACGAGTCACCCCAAGACATACTCGGGTCACGCCAAGATGAGGTCAAGTCAGGCTGAGAAGGGTTCAAGTCCGGCCGATACAGTGTCAAGACATCGCCTATTCACGTCGAGTTTAGATCGAGAGTCACCAAGACATGGTCGAGTCATCTTGAGATGTGCTGACTCACGCTGGGATCATGCTCAGATGCAGTCAAGTCACACCAAGACGGGGTCGAGTCTCGTCGTGGCAAGGTCGAGATGCAGTCGAGTTATGCCAAGACATAAACGATTGATGCATGGATGATGTTGAGATGTGGTCTAGCCGCGCCCCGATCCCAATGGGGTGTTGTTGAGTCACACTTGGATGCCGCCAAAATACGGGCGACTTATGGTCGATCCCACTGGGCCGCTATCGAATCACACTCATTCATGATATGACGTGATCGAGTCACACTTGGATCACGGTGAGGTGCAATCGTCTCACGACGAGATACAGTCGAGGCACTGCCAAGATAGGGTCGTATCGCATGGAGACACGATTGAGTCTGGTCGAGACAGCGTTGTGTCATACGGAGAGGCAGTTTGTCCTTTTGATATGAACATGAAAGTACAAACAGAGATGCATTTGAGTCTTTTCGAGACCCGGTCGAGTCACGCTTTGAGAATGCTGATACGCTATCTAGACAAGCTTGGATCATGTGGAGACAGGATTGAGTCACGCTCTGATCATGCTGAGACACGGCCAAGTCACACACGGATAACGTGTGAGATAGGGTGAAGACACTTTGAGACGCGGTCGAGTCACTATCAGATCACATTGAGACAGTCGAGTCTCATTAAGATGTTGTCGAATCATACCAAGACACAAACGACGCACTCTCAGATCACGGTGAGACATGGTCGAGTAATATTAAGACAAAATCAAGTCACGTGGAGACATGGTGAAGTCATGTCAAGATGCGGTCGACTCACTCCGAGACAAGGTCGAGTCACGATCCGTTAACGGCGAACAAGAAAGTAAGTGTATGAGATTGTTGTGAATAAAACAGTGGTTTGTAGCAACTAAGAAAGAGAAAGAATCGTGATGGAGCGTAAAACGCACTTGATAGTAACAATTAAATGAGAAAATTTTTTTTGGAAAGCTTGTTTTTAACTATATCAACTCCAAATTTGACATTGATTTTATAGTTTTTGCACTGCAGTTATAGTCGTGTTGATTGATAACAGTTATTTGATAAAACAGGGAACTTTTTGAATTCGGTTTACACACACACGAGATCATCATCAATGCACTTGTGTATATGTTAGTTAGTCAGCTTATCAGTTTTTTATCTTTGGACATTGTCAGTTATGTATGTTTTTGAACGTATTGCTCTTGACTAACCATGAGATCGTATAGGATTTACACTGTTAGGTGAACCAAGCTTGTCATATAATATTGGGTATAACTTTCTACTATTTACTTGAGGACAAGCAAATGTTTAAGTTTGGTGAAGTTTGATAAACGTATTTTTACACATATATTTCATACTTATTTTACGACGTTTATCATATTTTTTGGGTAATTATTAGAAATATTCTGCATCATCTGTGCATTTTATGTGTCTTCAGGTTACTAGTGGAACATTGAGCAAAAAAGTCAAAATTCGGATCAAAATGGAGCAAACTAATAAGAAAAGCGCAAACAGTAAAGGGAGAACAACTTAGAGAACAGTTTACTAAGATCGTTTAGCCATTCGTTTCACTTACAGAGTCTTTCCATGAGTCCAGAACGGTATAGGGAACAGCTTACAAAAGTCGTTCCCCAAACTATTTCACTTTAGAGAGCTTTCAAAGAACCCAGAATGGTTTAAGCAAACCATTCCCCAAACCATTCCCAACTTACTCTGCACATAATAGGGTTGACAAAAGAAGGTTTTTGAAAGTGGAAAAGAGAGTTACAGATAACAAGTCTTCATTCATCAACAAGAGGAGGAGAGAATTCACTATAGAGGAAAGATCGGAGAATCGAGCCACACTTTCACCAAATCGAGAGAAGACCGTTATAGATTACAGATTTGTAATTTGTGTATGAGATTCATGAGTTATTTATTTGCTATGTAGTTTTCTATTGTTAAAGGTGCTTGTTTTTAGTACACTATGAACTAATCATCTTGCAAATTAGGATGCATTATATCTTAAGACCTGACTATTGTTGAATTTAATGAGATATTATTGTTCAATTTTGTGGTTTGGATATGGTTTATGACTTTGCATTGATAGGTTGAGAAATCATCTTGCAAATTAGGTCTTCCACAATTGGAAAGAGTAGCCTAAATTCTAGAGATCGAATTTAGGCTACTCTTTCCAATTGTTAGGTCTTCCACAATTGGAAAGAGTAGCCTAAATTCTAGAGATAGAATTACAAAACTCATCTATATTACTGTAATGCTAATAAAGGAATATATGGAAGATAATGTTGGATTAGGGGATTTAGTTCAAAACCGATTTAATCAAAAAATACTTTAACATAAATTAGACATTCCCGCAGTCCAATAGTCGTTAATTCAAATCTAATCACGTTACATATGTTTGAAAATCCTAGGATGAATCAATATAGATATTTGCTTTTCCAATCTTGATTTAACCGTTCTTTTCGTTGTTTGATTTTTCTTCATTCATTGTTTGTTGTTTAGGTTAGTTCTTAATTTAGTTTGCAATTTTAATTATCACCAATTCATTTCAGTTGATTAGATAATAATTTAATTTGATTTAATTAGTACTTGAAGATCGACAACCGATACTCCCGCGTCTATACTATTGTTCGATAGGTATACTTGCCTAGAGAGTCATTGTTTTAGTACCGCTCATTCGTATCAATATGCTGTCGAGTCAATCACGGGTCCTTTCAAGATGTAGTCGAGTCACGGTTGAAAAAATCTGAGATGCGATCGAGTCACGCACAGATCTGGCCGAGATTGGGTCGAGGCACGCTGAGACGCAGTGGAATCATGTTCATATCATGCTAAGAAAAGGTTGAGTCATGTTGAGACTCGGACGAGTCAGTCTAGGATCACGGCGAGACACCGTCGGAACAGGCTTGGATCACGCCAAGACGCCGTTAAGTAAGGCTTGGTTTAATCTGAGACACGGTCGAGTCTACCGTAGATCATGCAGAGACTCGGTCAAGTTAGGCTTAGATCAGTCAAAGACATACTCGAGTCTCGCTCCGAACGAGCCGAGATGCGATCAACTCACGTGCCAACTGGGAGGATTGACATGAGCACGCCCCGTGTTCATCCAGCACATCCTCATGTTGTTTTCCTGCACTTCATTTGTTCAATACATTGTGTTTTACTTTCTGAGTATAATCGTATACTCACCGTTTGATTGTTAAAATGAGGTGTAGATCATAGGTAGCTGCTACTTGGATTAGAGCTGTTTGTGATCAGAGACTAGACGCAATATCTATAGAGGTCTGGCTTCACGATTCAGTTTTTGGTTTTGTACACTATTTATATATTTTAGTTTGGATATGTTTTCAAACTATATTTATTCTCTCTCCTCGTTAATATTATCTTATAATTTTATGGAAAATTGGGTCACTTGGGAAAAATAGTTTTAAAATTTCAGCTCCATAGACACAGGGTCGAGTAACGCCTTGATGGGGTCCATTAATGTCGAGATAAGGTCGAGTTAAGTTTAGACTTGGTCGAGTTACATCAATACGTGGTCTAATCATGGCTAAACAGGGTTGAGTCACGCTGGGACAGGTTAAATCACACTCAAATCAACTTAAGACGCAATTGAGTCAAGCTTGATCTCGTCGACACTCAATCAAGTCACGCCGAGACGAAGTCTAATCAGGCAGAAAAGGGGTCAAGTCACATAGCAGAGCAGTCCTGTTGTAACAAGATACAGTCGTATCGCACTGGGATCACACCGGGACACGGTCAAGTCACGTCGAGACGAACCGAGTCATGCCGATACAAGATGCGATTATTCTGAGTCAGGGTCGAGTCACGTCGAGACGTGGTCAAGTCACACTTGGATCGTGTCTAGTCACATCGAGACAAGGTCGAGTAATACTTAAATCATGTCGAGACGCGGTCGGTTCACACCGAGACATGGTCGAGTCACGCTTTGACGTGGTGGACTCAAGTTGAAATAGGTTGAGTCACGCCGTGAGGAGGACAAGTCAAGTTGAGATAAGGTAGAGTCACCCAAGATGGGCTTGAGTCACACCAAGACGCGGTCAAGTCACACAAAGAGACAGACGATTGACACTAAGACAAGGTTGAGTCACGTTGAGATGGGTCGAGTCACGCTCAGATCATGTCAAGATGAGGTCGAGTCATCCTTTCACCACAGCGAGACGTAGTGGAGTGACGGGTAGAGTGACACTCGGATGATAGTGAGATGCGGTTGACTCATGATGAGAGGCGGCCGAGTCCTCAAAAACACAGTCGAGTCATGTATAGATGTGGTCGAGTCTTGGCAAGACGAGATCGAGACACAGTCGAGTCATGCTTGGATCACGTCGAGAAGATTTGAGTCATGATCGAATGACGCTGAGATGCAATCAAGTCAACCTCATATACTCTTGAGGCGCGGTCGAGTCACGCTAAAATCACTTTAAAACGCAGTCGAGTCCCAATTAGATCTCGATCACATTTTGAGCCCGTTAGGATGTGGTCAAGTCAAACCTTAAGTTACGTTGTGATGTGGTCGAGGCATTATACTGAGACACCATCGAGTTATGCTCAGATCACGTAGACACGAGAGCGAGTCGCTCGTTGTTCATGCCACAAGATGCATTCGAATCACGCTCAGAACACCCCAAAACAAGGTCAAGTCCAAATCAAATCATGCTTAGACAGAGTTGAGTCACACTAATTCAGTCATGCTTAGACACAGTTCTGTCATGCTGGGATCACGTAGAGAAGGGGTCGAGGCAAGCTAAGATCATGCTTATACGTGGCCGAGTCACGCTGGGATCACGCCAAGATGCGGTTGAGCCTTGATAAGACGTGGTCGAGTCACTCACGAATCACACTAAGACACGGTGAAGTTATGCTCACACAAGGTCGAGTAATCCAAAGACGCGGTTGAGTCTCGTGGTAACGTAGTTGTCACGCCGAGATGGAGTCGAGTAATGCCGATACAAGGTAGCGTTACTCAAATCACGTTGACATGCGATCGAGTAAAGCTCAATTCCATTTGAGAAGCGGTCAAGTAACGATCCGATCATGCTGAGACGTAGTAAAATCGAGACTGCTCAAGTCACATCTAGACATGTTCCTGTGATGCCGAGACATAGTTAAGACAATGTCTTGTCACTATAAGATGTAGATGACACTTATTAAGGGCCGAGTCATGCCTAGACATGTTCGAGACGCACCGAGATACTATCGAGACTAGGTCGAGTCACATGAAGATGCGTTCGAGTCACACCCAGACATGGTCCAGTGACGCCATCGAGTCACATGAAGATGTCGTCAAATCACATTAAGACCATGTCTAGGTGGAGTCAAGTCACACTAAGAGGGGGTTGAGTCGTGACCAGACGGGGCCAAGTCACGTGGAGATGTCATCGAGCCACGCAGAGACATGTCAAGTCATGCCAAGACACATTCAAGTCATGCCAAGATGCGATCGAGTCACAGTAACATGGTTTCGGGTCATGCTAAGTCACACGTCCAAGTTCAAGTAACGCTCGAATAACACAAAGAAGGGTCGTTTTACACCAAAACAGAGTCGTATCTTGCTGAGACGCGGTGGAGTTATGTCGAGACTTGGGAGGTTCCCTTCGAGATGCGGTAGAGCCACTTTAAGATGGGTCAAGTCAGGCTGGGGTGTCACAACTAGATCATTCCAATACCCAAGATATTGAAATAGAGAGATTTATTTCGTAGACAAGCTGATATCTATGGCAGCAACTCTTGCTCCATTTTTGACTCGGAGATCAACCTCGCCCTTTGAAAGCACTCTCTTATTTCGTAGTCCTTTCACATTTCAACAAATGTGAGACCAACATCCGATCTCCAATACCCAAGATGTTGAAATAGAGAGATTTATTTCAATAATCTAAATCTCTAAAGAAGATGTTCTCACAACATCGTTCTTCCCTCCAAATAATATTGGAAAATTTCTCTTCCAATGCACACTCATTGAGTGGTAGCAAATGTCCAAAGGAACAGGCTTAAAGACTTTCTTAGTTGTTCTTTCTTTGCCCTTCCATGAACTGGATTAGAAAACCTCCCTAGGCTTTCAGGTACCACCTTTAACTTATGCTTTGGGTTCGTTTCAGTGTTTCCTTTGCTACTGTTTATTTTATACTTTTCAAGGATTGAGCGCAGGGCAATATTCAAGTTATTTGGATTCGAATGCATGTTCTACAAAGAAAATATTATAAAGGTCAGTTATGAGGTCTTCGAAACAAAAGATCTCCCACTCAGCAAAGTATTAATATGCCTTTAAAAAATCTACTTGTTAGTGATTTGTTTCGTGGGAATGAGATCCAGTTTTTGCTTTGTGTCGGGTCTCTTCCCGTGGATTGCCTAGGGTCGACGCACCATCACAGCCACATGTTAAGTCAAAACCTACAATTAACTTGCTAAACATGATAGAAATCTACCCCTACTCTCGCATGGCAGCATAGAAAGTACCAATCTTAGCCCCGCCTCACCAAAAAATCTAATGTGCTCAGCATTGGGATGACCCACGCTTCGATGTTTGATTCCTTGACGGGTTGTTAAAATAAGAAGGCAATTTTCTTTACTTACTAATTTCGAGATTAAGTTGTTTGATTCGACGTCTTAGTATGGCAAACGCCGATTCGACATTTGATAAGTATTGCAACCATTCAACAACGTATCTAAAACATGCAAAGACTAAGTGCAAAAAAGTAAACGTGCAATCATGGGCCAAGATCCTAAAACTTGGCCCATCTAGACTCCCTCCTTTTTAGATTAGGCCTAGTCTATATTAAAACCTAGACTAAGAAAATAGACTAAGCAGGCCTTTACAAACCCAAATAATGAATAGGCTCAAAAGGCCTTAACAACACAAAAACAGGCCCATGAATA
>CANYCX011167836.1:0-19814 GCA_948193385.1 Breynia disticha f. nivosa
CACTTAGGATTTTGGAAAACACTTCCTATTACCTCACAGAACTTTCTTACACACTTGATTTTTGGCTCAAGTAACCTTACACTTTAACATTATTTTTTGCTCAAGTTCTACCTCACACTCAACTGAATCTCTTTCACAAAAAAATGAACAATAGATTTATATAAGTTGCACTCTCAATATCTTTCAGAATTTTGATCTTTCTGTACTTATCAGTTTGTTTGTGCAGTGCAGTCTATACTCTTCTTGTTTATCAGCATGTATATATAATTCCTGCATGTGACTCAAACCAAAAACATCCATGCAGAAAACCATGAACATGTGCTATTGCTTTCTCCTTAAATGATGAAGACATTTCTCTTTTCCAAATAATACGAATCTTCTTTTTGAAAATGCTCTACAACTTTTCTTTTCCAACACACAACTTTTCTTTTCCAACCTGTTTCTTTTTATGCACCCAGAAAGCATGGAACTTGTTAATATGAATAGTAATTTACTATTCAAATAGTGTTGTTGCTTTTCCATAAAATTCTGGAGAATTTTGTTGAATCTTCTTTTTGAACATGCCTGACAACTTGATTTGTAAAATATGTATTATTCCTTATTTTCTACAGCAAAACTTGTATAAATTGATTCATAAAATCTTTCCGCCGAAAGTACATTATTCTTTATTTTGTGCAACACAACTGTACCAACATCTACACCAGTTAATATGCATGAATATTATTCACAAAAGAATTAGAACAGTGATTGTTTAAATCGATTTACCACTTTCAATCGATTTATATTTTTTCAATTGACTTGCCTCTTTAAATCGATTTATATTTTCAATCGATTTGCAATCTTTAAATCGATTTATATGTTTCAATTGATTTACCAATTTCAATCGATTTAAATTTTAAATCAATTTGTAACTTTTAAATCGATTTATATTTTTGCTATTCATTCACGTTCATGTCACTATTCATTCATATGTTACTATTCAATGAATAGTGAAATACTATTCATGACTCACTATTCATGTCATAATCAGAAAATATGTACAGTATAATTATTATCTATTCACGTACATATAATTCATCTGTTACTATTCAATAAATAGTAAAATACTATTCATGAATCATTATTCATGTCAATTATGCACAGTAAAAAATTATCTACATTTAATTTTTCTTTTCATTAATTCTTACCATATTTATCAATTTCAAATATTAGTGCATTATCAAAACATATAAATGTATACTACATTTAGTTCAACATCATATACATTTTCACCTAAATTATAATTCCAACATATCACAAAACTTAATACATTTAATTTATTATTAATTTTTTTGTTTATTTCACTAATTGTAGATTATCAGAATACGAATGTTATAGTATGTTTCTAAAAATGGGCATATGACAACTACTGTTTTTTTTTTGCAAGTGAACTTGGAATTAATATCAAGAATAAATAAAAGTACTTTGGAGATGAGTTTCTAAAAATTTATGAAAATATAGAGATAATTGATTATTTTTAGTTGCTAGTTGATGTTAGTGCAGAGGACTTAATTAATCATGTTTGTGGTTTGTGATTTGTTATAAGGATAGAAATCTCAATTAATTTTTTAGCCTTAAATGGTAGGATTATGAAGTGGTTATTTACAGGCTTCCACCAAACTTGGGGTAATGCTTTGTCTCTCTTTCTCTAAGTTTTAAACTTAGGGCAATGATTTGTCTCTCTTTCTCAAAGTTTTTGTTATAAACAACAAAGAAATGAATCTTGTCATTATCAAATATTGCAAGTAAATGATGTTTATTGTAGACTTGGTAGTTATGTTTTTTTATCTAATTGGCTATTGTAGGATATCTTTATTGCAAAAAGGGCTTTTTAGTTTAATACACTGTATTTAACACAAATTTTTTGATTTATAGATATTGATGGCAAATCTATCCTAAGCTATCAATAGGCAAGTGCACCTATCACTGTAGTAAAAAGCTCAAAAAGCCCCCAAGTGTTAATCCTAAAAGTACTAAAGTACTACCTGCTTACTTTACTATTATTATTTGGCCTACAAATTGTAATGAAATTAATTAAAACTCTAAACTACTAATATGAAACTCAAATTTTAAAACCATTATTTTCGAATAATCAATTTATTTAAAGAAATGATATAATAATCAAATCACTTTAGAAGAGAGAGAAAATAATATACACACCTTTTTTATTACAACTCAGCCCAAAATATTTTGCAAAATAAGATATAAAGGTGGAAGCTAGAAAATATGGTTTAAAACTCAATTCAAACATAAACCTGTGTGTATATATGTATAAGTACAAAATATGTACAATAACAAAGTCTCAAAATAAAAACTCTGGAGCTCAGACCTCTAACGTATATCGTTGGAACTCTGATCACTATAACTCCGGTCCAGTAGCAGCTACCTACGATTTGCACAACATTATAAATAATCACAAAGAGGTGAGTATATTTAAATACTTAATAAGTATCTTATCACAATTTAAGTATGTTATGAAATAGGATACATCCTACTCATTATCAATCCAATACGTATGTATTTCACTGTTTATATAAAGTGCAGGGGAATTTCCAATAAGCATGGGTCGTGCTCAATGAACACGAGGTCGTGCTCATCAGGGTCATACCATGTAGAGCACGAGGTGGTGCTTGTTACATTTTTTCAAATTCTTCATAAGCACAGAACGTGCTGTTAAACTTGATCGCAGCATAAGGGCTTACGGGTCAGCACAGGGATCGTGGTGACTCTTAGAAATGCCCAGTTTAATTCTGTTTTCAAGTGATTTGCACACAACATTCTTTTTTTTAGGTTCATACTCAATCAAGGCATTTCCTATACCATTTCTACAGTAAAAACCACACTTTCCTCGTCTCTTAGCACATCATCATCCAAAACATAACAAATAGCTCATATACCACAATGCATGCACACAGCATATCTCATTCATCTCAAAAATTCTAGCGACACACAACATTTATCATTTATACAGCAACATATATCACACAGCATTAACACTCAACACACAATGTTAATATCCACACACAAACTCATCTCATGGCATTACTTATATATGAATGCACTTATGAAATGAATATGCAATGCTAATGTAATCACACAATATAAATGACTTAGGTTTACATCTTTTCTTTTATTGCACACAGTAGAGGAATCCTCCATAGCACACAATAGAGGATGGCACACATCCTTTAAGAAGTGAGAACACAACTTGTAAGGACAACACATAGCACTTCCAAGTCGCACATAGCTCGTGTCACATAGATGTTATGCAACACATGAATGTATATGAAACATTCATCATTGTATCAATGGCGCATAACAGTTAGCACAAAAAAGCCCATAGCATTTCATAAATCACATAGCTCATTTCTTTTAATTCATGCCTTTCACAAGGTTTTAAGTTCAAAGCACATAACTTTATGAACAATCAAGGCATCAACACAAAACACACAGATCATAAGCCATAGAAGCATAAATCACAAGCACATAGAAATCATAATATGATCATAAGATCATCACACTCAGCTTATTCAGCATCTTTATCAACAAGTCCTCTAGAACACATTTTTTTTATCATTTTAAATTCATTTGCATCATAACAAGTATGAATTAATCATACAGATTCAAAATGTAAGTGTAAAACACTTACCTCAAAAGCATGCGAAGTCAGCATCTGATTTAACTTCGATCCAAAGCTTGTACAGGTCCTCCTATTCAAAATTCATCACATAAAGGCTGTTATTAATTTAGTCTTAAATTGTTTAACAGTTAAAAACATCAATTTACATCCCTTTACCATTCCATCTTAGGTTTTCAGAACCATTCCAAACTACCATAATCTCATCTTTACATTCTAACCTCTTTTTTACCGTACAAAACCATCAATATAAGCTTCTTTCATTGAAACCAAATTGATTAACATTAACATAGCCTTTAACTCAGTTCCTAATCCTCAAAACCACAGTTCACATTAACTTAGCTCATACTTTTATTCAAAAGAAGAAGAACCAACTTACTTTAATGAATTCGACTTCAAATTTGTAAGAAGTTGTGTTCTTCTTTGCTTAAGTACACCTCCAAGATGATTCTAGGGTTTTTCTTCATTACTTTCTGAAAAATTGCTCTATTTACAAATGAACAAAACTCTTAGTCGGTTATGTTCAAAATATTCCAGTCGACACGACTTGTAGCATGGGTCATACTGATGATCGTGCTGTGCTTTTTTGGCATAAGTTCCAATTAGATCATGCACGAGATCATGCTGATCAATTTTACAGATGATGAGCACGCCCCTACCACAACCCGTACCTGTTCCCGTGCTCATCTTCTGCATTTCTGTAGTTCCTATTTTTCTTTTGATTCAATTCTATTTTAATCTATTTTTGTATAGATTAATTCTAACAATTTCTAGGACGTTATAGACACTTTGGAAACACTCGTTTTAAGGCAAGAGTTCTAACTCTTAAAAAGGTGTCTTAATCAAAGAGAATATGGATTTGTATGAATTAGGGTGTTATAGTTGAATCCTAATTAAGGTAGATGAGTAAAAAGTTTTTGAGAGATAATGGGTTTAAGGTTTGCTTAAACGTAAAAAAAAGTTAGAGTTTTTATGATGAAATGGATAAAAGAGAAGGAGTTCATAGAGAGAAAAATATGAGGGTGAATGAGTTATCTTGGAATGAGCGAGTAAACTTATAAAGAGGATAAATTTGAATAATATATAAAAGATGGGTGAAAGTTGGGTTCTATTGGTAGGCTTGGAAATAAAGGTGAAAACTTTGAAAAGAATTAAATATGTTTAAAAGTTAAAAATGTGTAGATTAATAGAAAAAGAGAGGATAACAAAAGGAATGAATGTTATAGCAAAAGATGAAATAAAATGATTGTTCTTTGAATGGATATTAATAAAAACTATACTAATGTTATTAGCATTTAAACGAGGAGGAGTTTGCATGGTTATTGGGGAGGCAAGCCTAGCTTCAACTTGAGAGGTGAGTGTGTACACAACACTTACTTACCTTTGGTTGCCTTTGCATGGTTGAATATATGTTGTGATAATTACGTGTTATATATGTGGATTTTGTTTGAGGTATTGCTTTGTTGTGTTATATGATATGATGTTTGTGAGTGGCTTAAAGGATATGGTTGATATTGCTTGGTTGGATTATGCAATGTGTAAGATTCATTGATTGATTTTGTGTGTTATATAGGCAATATGTTTGATAATGAGTTAACATAAATTATGTGCATGGCCTTAAGTCTATGATTGATTTGAGTGTTACGGATTGTTTATATGTTCTGTATGATCTATAGAAGGTTTTGAGAAAGACATGAATGACATAAAGTAAATAGAATGGTATTGATTATTGATTATTATAAATGCATTAGTAATATGTTCATATCAAATTGAACAAATTCAATTTCATTCATGTTCATAACGTCACGTGAATTTTGCATTAGAGGTGCCAGCCAGCATGGAGGTTACATTAAGGGTGTTAAAGCTAACAAAGGTAATGTCGAGCTGTCAAAGGGTATGTTGGATCATATAGACATACCAAAGGGAATGAAAGATAATATATGTGTCAAAGAGTACACTAGGAAAAAAAGCGTCAAAGGGCGTTAGAAAAATAATAAGTACCAAGGGTGCAAGAATGAAAATAGTACCTATGGTACATGTGAATTACATAAGGGTGCCAAAAGTAGAAAGAAAGATATATAGGTGTCTAAGTGCGCAAAGGAAAGAAACATGCATTATAATGTCTCATTATTTCATTGAGATTGTTAGCAAGAAATGATGGACGATTTACCATGAGAAAAATAAGAAAAAAAGAGCACGAGAATTTCACAAAAGGAATGAAATAAGAAAGCATATGATTCATAATGAATGAATGGTTAAACATGTGAAATTAAGATGATTGATTAGAATGATGTGTGATTTACTTAAAATGATTAGAAATATGTATGAATAATGTATTGAATGACTTAAGAATATGTATTTTCATTGTACAACTGATATGAATATATGAATTAAAGGTTTGATTAATGGTGTGAATTATTGAATTATTATATGATGTGGTAAATGTGTTCTCGGATGGGTTAAAAATATTGTTAGATAATGTTGAATTGATATGTGATTTAGATTGCATGTTTTTGAATGGAATTTGAGGTCTTGCAAGGAAAATTGGGTGTGGACGGGTTGTAAAATGGGTTGGACAAACTGTTTGCCAATATGTTTAACATTTCTAGATGGAACTGGACTTCTAGTACGGTTTTTACGATGTAAATGGGCTAGTTCACGAGTTGCTTTACACCATTCTTTCAGAACAAATTTGGAATAGGCAAATTGTCTGTGAACAATTTGAAAAAATCATGTACCAAACCGTGTTCACTATCATATCTTGTTCTGCTCTAAATCGAAATGTCAATATGTTTGCAAGTGCTACAATCAAGTAATATAGGGGAGAAAAGCCTTGACCTAGATATCGAACCTTAAGGAATCAACTAGTTTCTATTCAAGTTCTAATTATTTATTAGAAGTCCAGTCAAATTGATAATTGATATTGATTTAAGCTAAATTATGTGAATCTAAAAGCAAATAATCTAAAAAGCTAGTAAAGTAAAGTGCGATTAAATAGAAATAAAGCAGCAAAAAACACAAGGCGTGTATTCAAACACAAATCAAAGAATCAATTGATCAAAACATTAAACAAAAGTATCAAACGTAAATTAAACTTGCACTTTCATTAACTAAAAGTATAAAAAAAACAATTCAAACATAAATTTGACACTTGAAAGTAAAAATCCAATCCCTAAAACTAATCAAATCAACATCCAAATCATCAAAACACAAAGAGATAACACAGTTGTAAATGAACTTAAAATTCAGAATTATAAAGGAAACAATGCCAATGGGGAAAGCAAGAAAACACGAAGTTCTTCGATCCAAAACAATCCTAACATCATCCAATCAAAAACCCAATAAAAAACTGCAAGAAACATTAAAAAGATATTAGAAATCAAACTTAAACAAAAATCAAAGTAAGAACCCAAAAATAAAATGGAAAATCGTAAAGGAATTATTGACCAATCAAAGAAAATGACTAAAGGTGCTAGTCTAAGGATTAAAAACTCTGATCTACACTACTCCTTCTAACCATAATACCTAATCTAATATCTCTAATACTTAATAATCCCTTACATACTCTCAAAACCCTTTATTAAAGCTTGCTAATGAAAGCTCTGTCAAGTGTATTTTAGCATTTAATGTTATGGTTTTGAAGCATAATTTGAGCATTTATCATGGACACTAGTCTATTTATATCTTGATTGACAGTTTACAGGTTAAAAATTACCTTCGTGCAACTTTTGGGCAAGAAATAACGAAAACAAGCGAATTTAGGTAACACTATTTACGACCGTGTACTTTGCCAGAGTTGCAAAATTCTTGGTATTTTCATGCGAGGAAAGAAGAAAACAAGGAGTTTAGTGATATTGATTAACAGAAGACACGTAATTTCTTTCTCTACCATCTCTTTCATTACACTGCCATTTTTTAGAGAAAAAAACTCAATTTCTAAGGAAATAAAGAGTAAGGAACACGATCGGATCGGAGAACAGCGTGGATTACATAGCAAATGGGTCTACTACAGTTACATCTCAATGGATTTCTCTACCGTTGATGGGTTCTTCGTTATCTTCTTTGTGATTTTCTTTCCAATTATGAACTAAACTCTTTTAGACACTTAGGTTGAGATGAACTAATGATTGTTGAACTGGATATTTGATTTAACTTCAGTGTTGAGATGTTTGCTAGCTGAGATTTAATTATGAGTTGCTTTTGCCATTGTTGTTTGTTTGAGGGACACTTGTCATTGACATATTGATTTGTATAAGGCTAATCGAGAGATCAAATATACGATAGATTAGTCATAATTAAAATGATTTGAACACAAATCTAGAGAAAGATTGATGTAAATAGATTAAGGTCAAACTAAATATTAGATGTTAATTACCTCAAGAGAGAAATTAATATAATTTAGGAATTGTAACGGTCTAGTCATAAACACTACACTAATTGTAATTTCAATTGATAGTTAAACAACTTTAAGGATTCAAAATCTAAGTGTTGCCTTAGTTAATTGATTTTGAAACTCTTTGCTTTCTACTTTCGCTTATTTGATTTTTAGTTTAATTAGTAGTTAATTAATCAGTTAATCTTCATTTCATTTGGTAGACTAGATAATAATTAATAGTGAGTTGCTACTAATTCGTCCCTGTGGAATTGACACTTGAGGCTCTGAAAACCGATTAATGCACCGATAGGTACACTTGCCTATTAGTAACGTATGGTAGATAGTCATCAAGTTTTTAGAGCTATTGCTGGCGATAAATATTAGTTAAAATTAAGCATTATTAATCTAGTCATTTTAATTTTCTTTTGTTTTGTTTTTATTTTCTTTTCTTTTATTTTGTTCTTGTAATTCTTGTTTTTGTATTTGGGTTTTCGAGAACTACGTTGGTTTTATTTAGTTATGTGCATTATAGGTAGTTTATTCAACAGGACTAGTTGACTTTGATTCAGAGATTGAATGAACTTTTCACGCTCGATTGAGAAGCCAAAAACAACAAGGGAAAGAAGGAAATTCAAATACAGAAACAAAGATGTCAGAAGAAAATTTGCATTTGCTGGCCAACCATAATGTTAAAAAAAAATCCAATTTACCAACCTATGACCATATCAGATTATGCTAGACCAAGCTTAAGTGGATCCAATCTACTATTGGTCGTCTTAAAATAGTTGCAATTGATTTTGAGGTCAAGCATAATCTTACATAGATGCTGCAACAAAACGTACAGTTTGACAGATTATAGGATGAGGACCCGAACGAATACATAGCGTGCTTTTTTTAGATTTGTGATATGTTTAAATTGAATGGAGTAACCGATGATCCTATTAAACTCAGGATATTTACATTTACATTATAGGGAAAGGCTAATTTGTGGCTATAGTTTCTTCTTAGGCAGTCCATGACGACATGGGATTTGTTGGCAGAAAAACTTTTACAGATATACTTTTTGCTGGCAAAGACTGAAAAAATGAGGAATAATATTTCCTCGTTTATTCAACGGGATGGAGAATCACTATATGAAACGTGGGAGTGATTTAAGAAATTACTAAGGAGATGCCCACAACACGGTCTCCTGTCTGGCTACAAGTGTAACCTTTTTGTAATAGACTGAATATAAGTACCAGATGTTGCGCAGTGGAAGGAGGAACACTTAATAAAAAAACACCAGATGCTGCGCAGGAATTAATTCAGGAGATGGCAATGAACAGTTACCAATGGTATTCATATAGGGCAAAGTTTTCTAAACTCGTATGGTTGTATGATGTGGATGTAGTGACAACCTTGTAGTCCAAATGGAACTATTCAATAAAAAGGTTGTCGAACTATCAGTAACACAAAAAGTGAATGAGGTCTTGTAATGTGAATTATATGGTGGAGGCCACAGTAGTGTTGAATGTGTTGAGAGTGTTAACTATATTGGAAAGGCTTAGAGACAACCATTTAATCCATACAGTAACACGTATAATCTAGGATGGGAAAAACATCCCAAGTTCTCTTAGAGAGGACAAAACCAGAATAAACTGAGTCACCCACCCGAATTTCAGAAACAACAATAACACCAAGGAGATGAGAAAAAATATAACTTGGAGGATCATCTGACAAAATTTGTGCAAGCTTCTGATGCAAGATTTACGCAGTTGGAAATAGAGTCAAAATATCAGTCAGATTCACTAAGAAATTTACAAAATCAAGTTAGACAATTGGAAAAATTGATGTTAGAAAGGCAATAAGGTTCTTTCCTGAGAACATAGAAATAAATCCTCATCAACAAGAAAAAGCAATTACTTTGAGGAGTGGATGAGAAATAGAGCAAGGTGAAGAATAAGAAAAATTTCCAACCAAAACCAATCCTAAAATTACGCCCAAAAAGCAATCAATTAGAGAATACAAGCCAATAATTCTAGTTATAGAATTTTTTCAGGAAATTGTTAACAGTAATATTTTTTAAGAGTCCATTACACAAGAAGAACAACAAAGTAATACAGAAATATCAACCAAACAAGACATTGTAGAAAAAGAAAAGGTAAAAATAAATAGAAAATTTTAAAAAATATTACCGGAGGAAGTCAAAAATTCAAAGTTCTCACTTGACGATCCGCTAGTTTTAGAGCTAAAAGTCTGAACATCTCAAGCGTGGCTTTTTGGAAAATAATCAAAATTGCCAGTAATTATTGCCTCTAATCTTAGTAAGAACAAGAAAGTCAAACTTGTCAATTTGTTGAGAGAACATAAACATGCCATAGCTTAGAAAATTTCTGACATAAAAGGTATAAACCCTTCTTATTCTACTCACAAAATAATAATGGAAGATGGTTTTAAATCTGTGGTGTAGCCTCAACGAAGACTTAATCCGAACATGAAAGAAGTAGTTAAAGAAAAGGTGATTAAGCTTCTATAAGTAGGAATAATTTATTGTATTTCTGATTGTGTGTGGGCAAGCCCTCTACATGAAGTACCAAAGAAAGGAGGTATGATGGTGGCAAAAAAATGAGAAAATGAACTCATACCGTCACGAACAATAACAGGATGGAATGTGTGTATTGATTACAAGCGACTAAATGATGTGACAGAAAAAAATCATTTTTCTTTGTCGTTCATCAATCAAATGTTGGAAAGGTTAGCCAACCATGAGTATTATTGTTTTCTTCACGGTATGTCTAGTTATTTTCAGATTCTAATAGCGATGGAAGATCAAGTAAAAATAACCTTTATATGTCCTTATGGGACATACAATTACCAGAGGATGCCATTTGGACTCTGGAATGCGCCAATGACTTTTCAAAGATGTGTGATGGCCATTTTGGATGAATTGGTTGAAGATATTATGGAGGTATTTAGGATGATTTCTCAGTTTAAGATAATTCTTTTGATTTATGCCTCTATAATTAAAAATGTGTGCTTGAACGTTGTGACGAAACAAATCTTGTTTTGGATTGGGAAAAGTGTAATTTTATGGTACAAGAAGGTATAGTTTTAAGATGTAAAATATCTATCAATGGAATTGAGGTAGATAAAGAAAAAATATAGATTATTGATAGAATACCATCACCTACCTCGGTAAAATCTATCAAGAGTTTTTAGGTCATGTTAGTTTCCACATAAGATTTATAAAATATTTTTTAAAATTGCTAGAGCTTTGACAAAACTACTTAAGAAAGATATGCCTTTTTAGTTCGATGAAAATTCCTTATAGGCTTTTATTGAAGGAGAAGTTGGTAAATACTCCTATTATGATTTCACTAGATTGGTCTTTTTCTTTTGAGTTAATGTGTGATGCTGGTGATTTTGCAATGGGCGCAGTTTTAGGAAAACGAAAGGAAAAACATTTTCAACCAATTTACTATGCCAGTAAAACTTTTAATCCTACTCAAATAAATTACACAACTACGGAAAAAGAGTTACAAGCAGTAATTTTTGCATTGGAAAAATTTCACCCATATTTGGTTTTGTCAAAAGTAACTGCGTATACTGACCATTCTGCTTTGACATTTCATTTGTAAAAAGAAGATGCAAAATCGAGGTTGATAAGATGGATTAAAATAGATGTAAAACTAAGGCTGATAAGATGGATTGTTCTTCTATAAGAATTCGATCTATAAATTAAGGACAATAAAGAAGCTGAGAATGTGGCCGCATATCATTTATCTCGACTTGAAAACCCACATATAGACATTCTAAATGGTGTAGAAATGCATGATGAATTCCCTGAAGAGCGACATAAAAAAATTGAGCAAGTAAGTAAAAATGATACACCATGGTTTTCTGATTTTTCCAATTATCTTGCTGCAGGTTTACTCATAAGGATTTAACTTACCACTAAAGAAGAAAATCTTCTCAGATGTTAAGTACTATTTTAAGGAGGAACCGTTTATTTTTAAAATTTATGCAGATCAGGTGATACGTCAATGTGTCTCACATCATGAAGGATGGTAAATTATTTTACACTGCCATACAAGACTAGTTGGGAGAAATTATCAATCTAATCGAACCGCATAAAAAGTAGTCAGATCTGGTTTCTACTGGCCATCTATTTTTTAAGGCGCTCAGAGGTTTTGTAAAAAGTTACGACCATTGTCAATGAACGGGTAATAATTCCTCTCTTAATGAAATGCCTCAATTTTATTTTTATTTGTGAAGTATTTGATGATTGGGGTATTGATTTTATGGGATCATTTCCTACTTCATTTGGCAATAAATACATACTTGTAACTGTGGATGTGTCTAAATGGGTTGAGACACAAGCTTTACCGACTAATGATGCTAGGGTAGTTGCACAATTTTTAATTATTTACTTGGTTTGGAGTCCCCAATACTATTATTAATGATAGAGGGCCCCATTTTTGTAATACTCAATTTGACAAAACTCTTAGCAAATATGGAGTCATACATAAGTTAGCCACAACTTATCATCTTCAAATAAGTGGACAAGTAGAGGTCTCGAGGCAAAAAATTAAGCAGATTTTAGAAAAAAACTGTGTTAGTAAATAGGAAAGATTGGTCCAAAAAATTAGATGATTCTTTATGGGTTTTTAGAACAGCTTTCAAAACACTTATAGGCACTACACACTATAGGTTGGTTTATAGTAAGGCATGTCATCTTCCTGTTGAGTTAGAACGTAAGGAATATTCGGCTATAAAATTTGTTAACCTTGTTCTTGACCGTGCTGGTGAACACAAAAAATTTGTGGTTAATAAGCTCGATGAATGGCGCACTAAGGCATATGAGAATACACGACTTTATAATGAGTGAGCAAAGCAATACCATCATACGAATATTAGACCAAACCATGAGTTTGAGGAGGGAGACCGTGTACTTTTGTACAATTCGAGACTTTGACTTTTTTCAGATAAACTCAAGTCCCTTTGGTCTGGACTATTTACTATAACACAGGTTTTCCTTTGTGGTACATTCAAGGTGACACTCCCCAAAAGGGAACCTTCAAAGTAAATGGAAGTCATTTGAAGCTTTACATTGGTGAGGATATTGACAAAGTTCTGAGAGAGGCACTAAACCTTAAAAGTGTGAGGTAAGTTAATCGATAATCGACTACTTCTAGCTAATGATGTGAAAGAAGCACTTGTTGGGAGGCAACCTGACGTTCTAAATTGATGCTTTTAGTTTTTGTTTTCTTTTTGATTTAGTTTAATATTTTTTTAGAATTGTGTAAATTCTTGGAATAAAAATTCTCTGCAAAAAGGATTGAGTAATGTCCAAGTGAAAGTTATTATTGAGATCCAATCAAGCAAGTTTGAGGATTCCAACAAGTACCGGAAGCTGCGGGGGCTAAGGTAAGTCTGTTATAAAGTCGATACGTGAAACAGGTATATTTTTCTAACTTGCTGGACAGGTACACAGAGAAGACAGTGTAAAATATGTTTGTCATGTGTACTAAGATGAAGTATTACACGAAGGTCATTGCGTCCGTGTAATACACGGGCTTCGTGTATCAGTGTGTGGACGTGTAATGTTACTGTTCACTTATATGTTGTTAAAAATGACTAACATTTCAGACACTTGGCTTTCTGCCTTCTTCATTCACATGAACCCTCCCCCAAAATCTCTACACATGCTGCTAAAACCCTTTTTTCTACTTAAACCCTCCACTCGACTACTCAACTTCCATAAACTTCAATTTCCACATGCCATTTCCCACGTAGTCGACTCTTCATCACCAACCTTACCTCAGCCACTCCACCTCCATTCAAACCCCTCAGTCGACTCTTCAACTCTTCACCCACCTTTAACTTTCCCAATCACCTCTCCACAATAAAACCCAGTCAATCCTCCACTCACTAACTGCCACCATCTACTAAACCCTCCACTCTACCTCGTCAAACCCACTCTTAGTTTTTTGTTGAACGAGAGATTTGATTTTATTGTTAGTGTTGAGATGTTTACTGACTGATATATAATTATGAGTTATTCTTGCAATTGTTGATTGCTTGACAGCCTATTATGATTGACGTATTGATTCGTATAGGACTAATCGAGAGATCAAATATATGATAGATCACTCATAATTAAAAGGATATGACACCAAATTTAGAGATAGATCGACATAAATACTCCAGATTAAGGTTAAACTAAGTAGAGTAAATCACAGAACATTAATGCGGTGTTAGTTAGTTTAACTTAGAAAGAGATTTCAAGTTGGGTTAATTATTATTAGACGTTAATTACCTCGAGAGATGGATTAATATAATTTAGGAATTGCCACGGTTTAGTCATAAACACTACACTAATTCCAATTTCAATTGATGACTAAAAAACTTTAGGGATTCACAATCTAAATGTTGCCTTAGTAAATTGGTTTTTAATCACTTTGTTTTCTACTTTTGCTTATTTGATTTTTAGTTTAATTAGTAGTTAATTAATTATTTAATCTTCCTTATATCTGGTAAACTAGATAATAATTAATGGTGAGTAACTAGTAATCCGTCCGTGTTGGATCCACACTTGGGGCCTTGAAAGCCAATTACTACACTGATAGGTACACTTTCCTGTTGGTAACCTAGGGTAGATGACCATCACTTGCACGCTGTTCTAATCCTGATACTGTCTTATCAACTTTCACATAGGTCATGGCTTATATTTTCATTAATTGGCATGGTGTGAGAACAAAACGTCCAGCACACACCTTGTGCTAAAATCACTGTTTGAATAAATCAGCACGATCCCCTTGTTGGTGAACATGGGCACTGTCTTATGCTCAAATACTCAGCACAATGGGTGTGCTCTCATGAAATAGGTTGTGCATGAAAATTTGGGCATAACTTATGGCCAACACAGCTCGTGCTCAGTCAACACATTAGGTGTGTTAGCACTGTCCATGCCTATTTCTCTCTCAATTACCTGCAAATCTGTCAACATATTTGTCTCACATAATAATCAATATAAATTAGTGAACCATGAATCAATTTCATAAGAAAACAGTCGATAATCTATAAAGATACAAACTATTTCGTTCAAAAGTATCACATTTAAAATATATAAGATATTTTCAATTAATTATGATTTTAAGTGCAACCATGAGGGAAATTTGACTAAGATGCACACATAATATATAATCTAAGGTGCGAACATATCCTCATATTATGCTCACATCAAACTCTCCCACACTGAAATCTTTGCTCGTCCTGAGCAAAGCAGGGAGTGAGATCAAGCTACGAACAATCCAACAATCAAACACATAGAATCAATCGCAATCAAATCTGATTAAACCACAATGAAAATAGTTTATTAACAAAACAAACAATCTAAATACCAATTGCAAATTCCAAATGAATGACTCAAAGAGTATATATTTAGACTATTCTAGTGCCAAGTCTAAACTAAACAGTATTGGAGAAAAGGTTCCTCTTATTACTCTATTTATTTAACCTATAGCCTCTTATTTGGTTTCTTTTTCCTTTCTTTTTCTCTTTCTTTTTTCTTTTCTATATTTTATTTTTTTCTTCTTTTATTTCTTTTCTCTTTATGATTATGATTGTGATTATGATTATGTTTATGTTTATGATTATGATTATGATTATGATTATGATTATGATTATTATTATTATTATTATTATTATTAGTATTATTATTATTATTATTATTATTATTATTATTATTATTATTATTGTTATTATTATTATTATTATTATTATTATTATTATTCTTATTATTATTTCCAAGCACTTCTTTCTCTATGAGCCTTGCCTAGTGTAAACGGGAAATCAAATGTTTGCATTAGGTAAATAATTTTGGCCATTCGCGAAATTCTCCTAATTCCAAAGTTAGCGCATGCGCATATTCATAGAAAAGAGGAGCAGTTCCTTGTAATAATCAAAAAATGAGGTTAGGTTATTTAATTAAAGTAGATAAAAGAAACAATTTTCCTAAAACCTAAGTTTATTGTGCCACCTAACTAGACAAGTCAATCAATGCTGCTCAATTTAAGATCATTAAATGAAATAAAACAAGTGGTAAAAAGAAGTTTATTTACATGAATAACTATCCAAATCGTGAGAATAACTGTCCTATAATGATTAGTCAACTATGGTTTATTTATTTAATTAAATTCTTGATTACTGCCATATTTATCTCAAACATTGTCCCTAAAGTGACACATGTGTAATAAGCGTGAGTACATAGAGAGAGTGTGAAGATAGAATAAGTAGTCAGAAAAGATAGAGAAAGAAAGAAAGAGAGGGAGGGAGAAAATGCCCATAAACGCGCAGAATGACAAGAAATGCCGAGAATCAAAGAAGTGACCTTCCTATAAGAAATGTAACGCCCCAAAATTCCTAATTAATTAAAATTTAAAATAAAATACATAGAAAAATGAGTTGAAATTTTTCGCATTTTATTTGGGTAACTAATTAAGGGAAGTGTTGAGATTTATCTTAAATTGGGAATTTAGGAATTTGGGAAAAGTTATAAACTTCGAGAATTTTGAAGTTGGGATTTAATGTGGGACGAGTTAAAAAGGAAATTTACGAAGAAAAGTGGACCCAAGCCCAAAAAGAACGAATCCACTTAACTCAAAACCCCTCACTCTTCCTCATTCACCACACACACGATATCTTCTTCTTTCTTCCCTCCACCACCAAAAATCACTCTTTTCCATCAAAACCCACCAAAAATCTGCAAGCAAACGATTTTCAGGAGATGATTCTTGAGTTGATTCAAGGTAAGATTTCCTTCCTTTCTTCCATTCCCGTTTTTTCCTAAAACCCTAATTTCAAAACACCATAACTCTCTCATTTTAGCTCTGATTTGAGAAAATGATGAGTCGCTGCAAAGCTTGAGATGTCTACTACCTAATATTAACCAGTTTTGATTTTGAATCACTTATTAGGAGCTCGGAAACATTGTGGAAAGGACTGCCCTATAAAGTGACGGGAATTGGATTTTGAGCGGTGATTTTGCACAAACGTAATTCTTATTGTGTTTTGTCACTTGGGTCAGTTTATTAGGTGTATATTAAGAGTGTTTTAAGTATTGGATTGATTTGGTAGTTCCATATGAGAGAGATTGAAGAAAATGTTAAGGAAATAGGTTAGGTTTGAAGGAGGGAAATGTAAGCTAGGATGGTTAGGGTGTTTTGGTGGGTATTTGACATTAAAGTCTATCTAAAAAAACTTGTTTAGGGCATTAATGAAGTTTGGTGTGAAGGAAAGTAAGAATGGTAATGGTAGGTGGAACATTGGAAATGAACCTAATGGGATACATGCACATTTTGGGCATTGTTCATTTATTTTATGTAATTATATGAACATAAAGTTTATATGAAATTATTAATGTTAATAATAGAGAATTCAAATCGCGGTGGGAACAATATGAAATCGAGTTGCTATGTGGTTTTGAGCGATGTAAGCAACACGAGCGCAACTTGTCCTTATACTTGTATGTTCTTAAATGTGAAATGGTTGTTTGGTTGATAATTGGTGTGTTGATCATGCATCATACTTGTATGATTGGCTCATTGGATGAGTAGCTATATTATTTGATAAGAATATGTGGATTTCTTAAAAGATGAATGAGCTTGTGCTTTGTTATGCTTAAATGCAATCAATGAGGTTAGGGTGCTAAGAATGTTCTGTTGATGTTTTGGGAACTAATGTGATTTGTTATGAGTTGCTTAAGAATAAGAAAATTGTATAATGAGATGGGTTTATGAGTGTGTGGTTATATGTTTATGTTGATGTGATATAATGAACTATGGGTATGTTATGAACATGGAATTTAATTGATAAAACATGTGTGCTTGTATGATCTTGTATGATCTTACATGAGCTTGTATGACTTATGAGGAAATGATGAGATCGTAATGGGATAACGTTGAAATTGACATATGAATTTGGTTTGCTTGATTTGGTATACCCATTGTGAATGTATGCCTTATTGATATGAGATGAATGGTAGTTGTATATTCATGTACACATATGGGTGTTTCCTTATGGCTATAGTGATGAGCTCGTTTGAGTTAAAATTAGTCGATAATGACTGTGATGCTTACGTTGGCTATGCTTAGTTGATTATGGATTTGGTTTACATTATTGATGGCTAAGTTCCACATTTTTTATTGTGAAGCATAGCATGATCGGATTGTGAATGCATGATGAATGCATGATTTGGCTGCATGGAATATGTATTTAACATTAATGCATTTGAGGTTCATAGAGAGCAAATTAAATGAATTGAAAGGGCTCTTAGTGAGCGAAAACAAGGGAGTGGTTATGGCTCTTGGGAGCAAATTATGGTGCTTAGTGCGCATAATTACAGGTAGTATAAAACAAATGTTACACCAGGGCATAGTTGTAAATTGCTCGAGACACCTTAGTGTGTATGAGTGTGTCAGGCCTAGTAAGGGCAAAATTAAGGCCATGTAAGGGCGTAAATATAGATTCAAACTTTATAACCATATATTCCTAGTTGACCAGGCCTGTTTACAAACTTTGATATTATGGCCAAGAAAGGGCATAAATTAAAACCAAATTGGGATCATGAGTTATCATATAAGGATTGCATTAGTATGCATTCATACTCATTCATCCTAGTGCATATGAAGTGCTCTTTAATGTGTTTACAAAATGAATGTGCTATGATGATGGATAAAGTGATTGATGTCAGGTTTGTCTTGTTTGGTTATAGAGATAGGAATGTCCATAGGTAAAATGTGGTTATGATTGCATAAGGATTGTGCCTTTTGGTATGCTTGACATTTATAGGCTTGAAATGGTTAATGATTGATGAGTGGCTATAAGTAGCTTATGTTGTGATTGAGTAGAATGGTATGTTTTATGTGGGGTGATTATGTGGAAATATCGTTTATATGGTTAATGTGTTTAAGTTATGAAGTAGATATATCATGTAAAATTTTGATGGAAATGCTTGAAACTTCCTTGTGAGGTGTGAATGTTGATTGAGATGGTTTGGTGTATGAAATTTCTAGGCATAAAGTCCTGAAATTGAAGTGCCACAAACATGACTCAAGGAGTCATGAACGTGACACCTCTTCTGAGGGTCATTTTCTACATGAAAATGAGTGTCACAAATGTGACACTACTTCTGGACCACGTTTGAGAGTTTTCAAGGAGTACCACAAATGAAATTTGGGCATCATGTTCGTGACTCCATTCGTGACACTGAGAGTCAAGAACATGACCCTCATTCAGGACACATTTTCTCATCATTTTTGTGGGTCACGAACGTGACACATTGAGTCACGATCGTGATGCCTGTTCTGACTATCTTTTCCTTAAAATTTTTTAGAGTCACAATCGTGATTGAAAAATCACGAACATGACTACCCATCTATCAACAAAATTGATTGAATTGTTTGTGTCCAGATGTGTACAAATGTGTCCAAGTGTTTCCATATGTCATAACTTTAATGTTTCCTCATAAATGTACGAAATTTCCATTCACATATTAGTTGGCTTGATGGAACTTAAGTAAAGGAAAATGTAAATAAAAATGAACTCATATTAGCAAGGTTTATTATTTCAATCAATACAAACATATGTTAATTTATAAATGGAATTGGTGTCTATGATTGTCAATCTATAAGATGGATGGAGGAATACAAATGTTGAATGTATGTGTAATAACTTAATTGAGTGAGGGTAGGGTAAAGTTATAAATATCGAAATGATCATAAA
>CANYCX011167990.1:0-19488 GCA_948193385.1 Breynia disticha f. nivosa
CAATAATAATATAGTCAGCATCAACTATGACTTCAAATTTCACTTATCTCATACTTTTCATTCTCTTATCGTGCCCATTTGAACACCATATTTATCATAATCTCTTGCGACCATAGTGCAATATCAAGATTCCTCTAATATATTGCAAAAATATCGCATATCGATCCACTACGGATTTTTTCTTTTAGAATGATTTTGCTCTTTTCTTTCACAATTTATTTGTTTCTTACATTTTCATTTATGTCTTTTGAAAGACATTTATCAATTCACGGTTTGTGTTAGGGAACACATTTACCGTATCTTTTATCATTTCATATTTTACACAATATTGTGTATTACTTCATTTAAGAAGTTACATTTCTCTTTCTCTCTGTTTTGCATCAATCCATGGTATAGATGTCATACCATCTTAAGGAAAGAAGATTCATAATATTTTCTCTCTTTTCTCGTTAACACTTTTCTCGTTAACATGAGGACATGTCAACATACTTGAATAACCAATTCAAGTTTAATATACAATCAATTTGTTAGACACGAGGGCGTGTCAAATATCAACACTCGATTCAATATAGAATCATTTACGTATTTCTTATCATTTATGTAATCTTATTCATATGTTATAATCCTGAACATATCACATTCATATGATTTTATTCGTTCTCATGATTTAATTTCATTCATTTCATCAGATTTGTGCATTATACACACTCGATTGTTTTACAGTAGTCTTATTTTATTCACTACCAACATCATAAGAACATTTTGATCCACTTGTATTAAGGAAGGCAATTGCAAGTTTACCTAATACAAGTTTTTGAATCTTTTCTTTCAGAGCTTCTCACTTTAATATCTCGTCGAAATATTCGACTAATAGTTTTCTCTCGAGTTTTTGCTCGGCAATATCAATGAATTTTATCACTTTTATAGTAATTCATATTCATGAAATTAGCATACACAGCTGTTATGCACATATCATTTTTTCTGCCTTTTGGAAAATGGTCTAGGTTAAAAACAAATAGCATTCAACCTAACCAATCAAGGCATGTAAGGATATCTATATAAGTTTCTTTTTAATTTATCTTTAGATTCCTTTCACTCAGCATCTTTCTCTATTGTATTATTGGTCTTTAGCTTCCAATTAACTTTCACAAAAACTTTTATATTACAAATAAGTAATCATACTTTATCAATGCAAGGATTCCAAAGGTCGGAGCATGAAAATTTTTCTCAAACCATTATTGGTTTTCAAAACTCAAACCATTGTTTTTCTGAAACAAAAATTTGCCTTTGACCCAAAAAACAATGTATCTTTCCCAGGGATACCTAATCCCTGCTCTTATACCACTAAATGTGGAACTCATTTTTAAATACTTGTTTTCCTGATAATCAATAATCTTTACATAATAATAAGAAATCATACTGAAATCAGAGTAAAATACGAGAAGAAAGAAAATGAAATAACATTTTATAACATTCACAGGCCCAAAACAGTCGTAACATAAAAGTTTTACAGTGGAAATAACAAAACTGGAAGCACGTAAAAACAAAACAGTGGAGCTGGACCTCAGACAATCGCAAACTCTGACAGAAGATCTGATCACTGCAGCTCTGGTCCAATAGCTGCTATATTTGTCCTGCGCAACATTTAGACACATAAACAGAGGTGAGTATGGTTTACAATACTCAGTAAGATTCGTAAGCTATAATTGATTCGTAAATTTTAAATGTGCGCAGGGACAATCAATATCCCATCTCAGAATACGATCCTCCTCAAAACTAATCAAACAACTCAATCAATTTACATAGTCATTCGCACACCAGTGATATCTCATATCAATACAAATCTCAGACAAACAATATACGAATGAAACATCGTATCAATATCCACTGTTCGTATCAACAATAAAAACATAACCATTGGTAATTGCAAATATAACACATTCATAATCAAATAACATGTATCAAATGTAATGAATGAATGTGAAATCAAATGCATATGAATGAGGTGCAATCACATGTGAATGTCTGCCCCGGGGTCTTTTTTTCTTTTTCTTTTTCTGTTCTTTTCTTTTCAGATCATTTTTCCCTCGGTCCCAGACCGGCATCGTGCCCAGTACGACATCAAGATCTCTCCTGGAATGATCGGTCCTAGACCGACATCGAGCTATCGCCCGGAATAATCAGGCCCTACCTGTATCTCATAACTCATTGTCACACAATAATGAAACACAATGAATGATCAATACACTCATATTTCGTAACAAAACTCATCTCTACAACCTACCAAACAATCACATATACCATTCGAATTAATGTTCCAAACAACATAACATATCAAAATACGTAACATACATAATAAGCTTTCTAAGCTTATAATCAAACCAACAATCAATCAAACACATTATTCTCAAATTCACTAACTTTATCTAACATCTCAACAATTCATTATAGGCATTTCTAACATAACAGAATAGCCTAAAACAAAATACGAATCAGTATGTAAGCGTAAGAACACTTACCTCTAAGCAAAGAAAAAACTAACAATCAACACAACTCAACAATCTCCCAGTCGTTGTACAGATCCTCCTATACAAAATCAACCATATATAGTACATTACTAACCAATTCAAATGTTGATTCTAACTTTAGAATCATTAAATCATCCTTTGGAAACCATAAATCAACTATATGTCAATATTTCCAACAATGCCTCTTTAAGTTCAATCTTTCTCAATTCATCTCTAAATAATTCACAAAACTTAATTCAACTCCCTACACTTATTCATATAAATTTCCATTAACATTTCCAAACAATATAGACACAATTTAGTTTAAAATCAACCTATTGTCAACTTAACATAAACCTTAGGTTTATGCTCTTTTTCCATCAATTCACCTCATAAAATCATTCTAACATATGTCTACTATTCCATCTTCTTAACATCAATATCAACAATTTCTCATAAAATTCCAGCAACCAAAATATCCATTTAACTCAGCAAAACCACTCCATAAACTTAAAATCAACCAATAATAAACCATACAAACTAACTTCCATCTTACCTAAGCTTGAATTCTTCAAATAAATTAAAAGAAACCAGCTAAAATCACTTCACTTGGTCACTTTCCCTTCTCCTTAGCTATCTCTGAACCTTTGCTCTGTAGGGATTTAGATTTGGAAAGTTAAAGTGAAATTCACTGCTTCATCACTCGAAAACTTATATTTCTTTTCAGGCCGACATCACACTACGCAGGGTGGCAGTGAAGTGCGCATGGTAGACCATGTACTACGCGTTCTCAGCTCTATAACGCGTCTCATAGTACGGGGGTTATGCCGACACAGTGTTCTTTTGTGCCACTGCGCGTACTTTCTAAAATCAGAATTTTTTTTATTTATTTATTTTGTGTCAACCTTATGTCAACCTTTCGTATGCCTTTATATACTGATATTTTCACATTTATTTGACTTCATTTTAGCATGAAAATTTTTTCGGGATGTTACATTATCTCTAAATACGGCATGCAACCCGATCCCTCAAAGATTAAAGCTGTGGAAGACTGGAAAGCTCCAAAGAATGTGATAGAAATACAGAGTTTTCTAGGCTTGGCAGGATATTATCGACGGTTCATTCAGGATTTTTCAGTCCTTGTAAGGCTGTTGACCAGTTTGCTATGGAAGAATGCCAAGTTTGAATGGAATAAGAAATGCCAAGGCAGTTTTAAGGAGATTAAGAAGAGGTTGACTGAGGCTCTAGTATTGACTCTGCCGTCAGACGATAAAGAGTATGTGGTAATACTAATGCTTCTGGGATAGGTTTAGGAGGTGTGTTGATGCAGAATGAGAAGGTGATTGCATATACATCGAGACACTTGAGGCCACATGAGCTCAACTATCCAACACATGATTTAGAACTTGCAGCCATTATTCATGCTCTAAAGACTTGGAGGTATTATCTTTATGGGAAACCTTTAAGATTTTCACGGATCACAAAAGTTTGAAATATGTTACTACCTAAAAAGAGCTAAATCTCAGACAACAGGGGTGGATTGAGCTGCTAAAGGATTATGATTGTTCGATTGAATACCATCCCGACAAAGCCAATTTAGTGGCCAGCGCCTTAAGCAGGAAATCAATAGTGAAGGGTGATGTTCTTACTTACAATGTGGAGTCATTATTTGCGATGAGGGAGTTACGACTTGAACTCCAGGTGATAGAGGAAGGGTTGTTGGCGAACATATTTGTCAGACCATTAATCTAAGATCAGATTAAGCAGCGGTAAATAGAGGATGATAAGTTAGTAGCTGGAAGGAAGAAGGTGGAATGGGGAAGAGAAACCCCCTATGTGCTTGATGAACAGAGAATTCTTTGTTATGGACACAGACTTTGTGTGCCAAATTTTCCAGAATTGAAAGAGGAAATTCTTCATGAAGCACACTCCTCTCGATAACCATGGATTTTGTGATTGGATTGCCTAGAACATTCTTGAATCACGATGCAGTGTGGGTAATTGTGGATAGATTAACAAAATCTATGGATTTTTTTTGCAATTAGACAGGATGATTCCTTGGATAGATTGGCGGAGAAGTATGTTTCTGAAGTGTTGAGACTTAACAGAGTGCCGATTTATATTGTTTTAGACATGGATCCTCAGTTTACTTCCCGATTCTGGGGTAATTTGCAAGAAGCTATGGGTACTAAACTGCATTTTAGTACAACTTTTCATCTGCAAATTGACGGATAGTCGGAAAGGACGATACAGACTCTGGAATACATAATGAGAGCCTTGTTGGGTTTTCTGACGTGTTTAGACTCAATGGCATCGAAAACAATCATCAAGACATGCAACAAAACAACCAAGATCAACGTAAAATCATCTTAAGAAATGCCAACCACAATCGGTGTACAAGATTTAAGTATAAAGATCGAAACTTTGAAAGAAAAATCACACCTTTGATTTGCTCATTCAATACCGTGGATGTTCTTAGCCAAGAACAAGAAATACCACCTTAGAATACACTAAGGTGACCTTTATGACACCAAGAAATAACCCCAGATGCGGTCCCTCTACAACAATAACACACAGATTAGCGAATAAGTGTACTAGCACAAGGAGAATAACGTACCACGTCTTTCTGTCAATTCGGATGAGATTTGTGCAAGATGAAAGGCACCACGTTGATTATCACTAACCACCAGCCCTATATGTCACCATCTCTCGTTTAAGAAAACCCTAAATTTTCTTGTGTTTTGAGTGGAGATTTTCGGCATTGGAGGAGGGAGGAGGGACGACTTGCAATATGTGAAAAACTCTTATGTTTTCTCTATCCTCATATATTTTTTAAAGACAAGAGTTTTGCTAGGTTAAAACTGTTAACAATCCTAATGCCTTTAGGACTTGTTAAGTCTTGAATTCAAAATTAAATCCTTTTGAATTCAAACCTCCTCAAATGTGTATCCTTTGGATAATTAAAAGATTTAATCTTTTAATTTATCCTACACATTATCCTTGTCTTAATTTAAGAGATGCCTTGTCTTAATTTAAGACATACCTCCTAAAATCTGTCTCTATTTATTTCTTACATATTTTCGCTTAAGACATCATATTTAATAAGAAATCTTTGTCTTAAAATCATGTACGAAATATTATTTCTCATCCGTCTTGGGCCCAATTACAAAAATTGGCCCAAATGCCCAACCCAGTCCAATTACCGGATTTTGACCTAAGGTGAAATACCAAAATTACCCTTTTAGGTTTTCGCCATCCGTGTGCGATCTGTAGGACTATTTAATAAAGGTAATGAGTTTAATAACTCATAAATCATAGGCGGTCACTAGTAAGACACCACACAAAAATTGGCCCAAAGGCCTAACAAGCCTGTATTCTAGAGTTCAGAGGCAACTGAGATGAACATTTGTCATTGATAGAGTTTGCATACAATAACAGTTATCATTCCAGCATTGGAATGGCACCATATGAAGCTTTGTATGGCATGAAATGTTGAAGTCCAGTGTTTTCGGATGTTGAAGGACTGCGACAAATTAAAGGTCCTAAGTTGGTGTAGCAGACAGTCGAGAAAGTTTAGGTGATTAAGAAATGTATTAAGGCTGCCCAAGACCGTCAGAAGAGTTACACTAATAAACATCGATGGGAAATTTTCTATGAATTGGGTGAAAAAGTGTTCATGAAAGTATCGCCCGAGAGGGGTGTGTTGCAGTTTAGAAAGAGAGGAAAGCTAAGTCCTAGGTTCATTGGCCCCTGTGAAATCATAAAAAGGGTAGGACCTTTAACTTATCAGCTACGATTACCTGATGAATTGCCCAGACTACATGATGTGTTTCACGTGAGCATGTTGAGGCGGTATTGATCAGATCCAAGCCATGTGATTAAAGATCCGGAAGTGGAAATTTCTAAGGGTATGATATACAAGGAGGAATCAGTGGAAATTCTAGATCGAATGGTTCGAAAGCTGTGGAACAAGGAAATTCTATTGGTGAAGGTGAAATGGAGTTTCCATTCCCCAAAAGAGGCCACTTGGGAGGTCGAAGGGGAGATGCGTAGACGTTATCCTCACTTATTTCTTGATCCAGCTACGATTTTAAATTTCCAGGACGAAATTTTCTAAAGGGGGTAGAATTGTAACGACCTAAAAATTCCAATTCATTAAATTTAATATAAAATACGTAGGAATATGTGAGTAAATTTTTCACGAATTATCTAAAATAATAATTGGGGTTGTTGAGTCGAACGGGAAAGAGGAGTATTGAGTAAAAGGCCAAAACGGCAAAACCGTCCAAAACCTATTTAACTATAAAACTCTATTTTCCTTCAAACCTTCCCACATGCATGTTCTCATTCCATATTTCTCTCTCTAAAGCTCTAAAACCCTAACCAACATCGACTCCCATAAAACCTTAGTGTTTGGGAGTTTTGGAATCAGTCTGAGAATAAGATTCGGTAAGATTTATGGTGAGATTTTATTGAATCCCGTTTTTGTTCATAGCCCTAAATTTTTGACGTAATATCTCTTTCGTTTGAGCTCCGATTTGGGCAAATGATAGCTTGATAGAAAACTTAATGAGTATACTATCCATTAGTAATCTTTTTGATGTTAAATCGTGTGTTTATGTGTATGAAATCAGAGTTAGAAATCCTACCTTAAAAACTGACGAGTTTGGTGTTTTCTGTGACCGGAAGTTTTTCGTGTTTCGTTGCTTAGGTAAGCTTGTTGGCATCCAATGTTATTGTTTTCAGTGTTAATTTAATTGGGTGTTGTTTATTGAGGGAGATGGAAGCAAAAGTAAGGAAGTGGTTAAGGTTTTGGAATGGAAAGGTAGGAAGTAGGATGATAACCATAGGTGGGAGCGTAAAAATCGTAAAATTGAACCTAAATGAATTTGTAGAAACATTAATGAAGGTTGGTGAGAAGGAATAAATATGGTGGTTAGGAAAAAATATTAGGTAAAAGGAGAAATTATGGAAGGAAAAGGGGATAGAATAATACTTTAATAAAGAAATGCATATAGTAAAGCATTCTCGTTAATTGATACATTTTCATGACTATTAGGGTAATGTTAAATTATGGTACTGTATTATAGGAGGACCAAATCACGATTCTTACTAGGTAAGTAACACGAACACAACTATCTCTGTGTGTGTAATATTTGTGAACAATCTGTTTGGTTTGATTGTTAGTTTAGAGTGATTTTGAGTTGGTTATGAGTACATGATGTTAAAATTATTGGATGTGTAAAGTTTGGTATGTATGGTGGTACATGAAAAATGCTTTGGATGTGAGTACATATTGCCTGTGTTAGTATGCTGATTGAGGTGTTGTTGTGCTGAACATGTAAGTACTTGTACAAATGGTTTCAATGTGAAATGATTATGGAATCCTGTGTGATTCATTATGATAGATTGATGATGATGTTATTATTGGAAGTGGCTGATTTTGAGAATATAAATGTTTGAGATTATGTGGTCATTGATGGTTGAATCCAATATTGAATTCTAGAGTATGGTATGTTGGATTGTTTAAGTGCATGATTGGTGACATGGGTTATATATGTAGCATTCATGCATTTGGGCTCTTGGTGAGCATAATTAATTAAAGAACAGAGGCTCTTAATGAGCAAGATTAATGAGGGAGTGGTTATGGCACTTAGTGTGCAAATTGTGGTGCTTAGTGCACAATATTACGGGTAGTATATAAGAAATGCTACACCAGGCACAGTGGTTAAATATTGGATACACAGACGTGTGTACGAATGTGCCAGGCCAAAATAGGGCGATAATAAGACCAAAACAAGGCGTAATTATGGATATCCAACTTTTATAACCAAAACTTCCGGCCGAATGGCCCGTTTGCAAACGTCAATTTTATGGCCAAAACAGTGCGTGAATTAAGACCAAATTGAAATCATGAATGGTTATGTAAGGCTGCATTAGGAATCATACATTCACAACGTTATGCCGCACGAATGTTTGATTTGAATTGAATATATGTCAATTTCTCATGTTTTGTTGGAAATTGTGAAGGTTATATGAAATTAAATGTTGTTTTGATATGAAATGATTCATGTTGTATGATTTACTATGCTTTATTGTTGATTAGGTAAAACTTAGTTAGATAATAGTCTGAAGTAAGAAGAAGATGTGGTTGTGAAGTGAATTATGTAAGTTTGGTTGTGTGTGAGGTTGAGTTATAGTTTTATGTATGATTCATGCAAAATGTGAAATGTTGGTTAATGCTTTTGCAAGCAACCACACGTTTGTCTGTACCAAGACTACGCGCAGTTGTAATGACAACGCATATTCCCATACCACAGCGCGTAGTCAAGGTTGAGTCCATATGGAACTCTGAGATCTGTATGTTTGGTTAAGGTTTACACCTTATTTTCAAATGGTTGAGTATATGTGCTACATTGTGATTTATGGATTGATATGAATTTAGATGAATGAATTGTGGATGGTTGTCCATTTCGGTAAGTATTGCTTATTGAGTCTCGTGACTCACTGCGTTTTATGCCTGCCGTGTGGGCAGAGACTTGAGGGGACATTTTGGACGTGAAGGTGTAAAGCTTTTCTGTGCTGACTCAGATTAAAAAGACTGAAGAATTGAGGTGGGCTGTGCACTAGTGTTTTCTCTTACATGTTACCCAAACTTTTGTATTTGAAACTTTTAGTGCAAACATTTGTTTTGTAGGGTTATGCCTGAAATGGAGTCTGTTCGATTTCTTTTCCTGTATAACCCTAATTAAACTTTGTAAACTTTATAAATTTTTATTTATCAAGGAAAGTTAATTATATATATTCTACATATACTTGAATGTGTGTGGTAACACATTCGTGATTGAATTTTAAAACTTCTATTTTGACAAACTCATGATAGAATTTGTCCATTAAACACTCCCATTCAGCCGTGAGTTCCACCTAAAAATCAAAAGAGAATTTTAGGGTTTTCCTAAGAGAGATGTGAGGAAAAAAAAAGGCTGGTCATAGGATTGATCAAGGTGGTGCTCTTCATTCTGCAAGATTCGCATCCGATTTTGACATTAAAGGTGATTCGATTTACTCTTTGTGCTACCACACGTTTCCGCTAATTCGTGTGTTAGTTTTGTAGAGGAATCACATCTCAGATTCTTCCTTGGTGTCACCAAGGTCGTCTCGAAGTATTTTGAGGCAATAGTTTACTGTTCATTGGCTAAAGAACTCACGGCCTTGGAGGAGGAGAGAAAAAGAAAATTTTTTCTTTAAAGTTTATGTTTTTTCCATCTAGTAGTTATTACATAGGAATAAACCTTTATGTTTCTTGATATTTGGCGAAGATCTTCGCTGGTTTCTGATGTGTTCTTGATTGTTTTCGGCTTCCATTAGTTTTAGAATATGTTAGAAAACCCAACAAACCCATCCACAGAAAAACGTCAATAAGCACAACTTCCCCACAATTAGTTCATAAAAACAAGTAAGTTCACCAAAAGAATGGAATCTAGAATAAAAATGAACTAAAAATACAAGTTTCTACACAAGATCTTCATGAAAAACAAGAGAGAAAGTTGAAAATGAAGAGGAGAGGAAGCCCAAACCTTGATTTGTTGAAAGAAGTGGCTGAAAATGAGAAAATAGGGCAAAAATGAACATGGAATCGTTGCCTATGGTTTATGAAACGGGTTAGAGTGAAAAACTGATAGTGTTTCAGTCTTTATAGGCGACCTGTGCGTTTTGAAATGCTCGGCGAAATGGTCTAGGAAGACCGTTTGGCAAACTGTTCTAAATTAAAAACAATGCTTTGACTGATGACACGAACGGTTTAGGGAAACTGTTTCTTAGCCCATTTGGCTTCCTTTTTTTATTTTAATTTTAAATTTTAAAACAAACAAGGAAATAGGTAGTGAAAAAGTTTTACAAAATGTTTCAATTGAAAGCGATACAGTCTGAACAGTAGGGCAGGGAACAGTTTGGGAATAAATTTGAGGAAACCATTCACCGAATCGTTCAACACTGCTAAACAGACAATACCTTTTAAATGGTTTGGCAAATGGTTTGATAAAATCGTTTCACCGATCATTTGATGCAACTATTTTAATTCTAAAATAGTGTCAAATGTTAGAAAATATACATGTTGAAGTCTCGAACATCAATTCTTGCGAGGAAAACAGAAACAATCGAAAATGATCCAAAAACAACCGAAAGAAAATGTTATTGAAACCTTGGGTTGCCTCCCAAGAAGCGCTTGTTTAACATCTCGAGCCTTAATTCGGGGTTAGAAACTCCCATTTGGCTTCAAACTATGTTGGTTTTTATAGAGTGAGGGAGATGACTTCCCTATCAAGGTAAAAAAATAACTGGTCCATGGTAAAATTTCATACGATAACCATTTACATTGAACGTACCTTTGTCGGGGTTAGAAACCTCGATAGTGTTGTAGGGGAAAACACGATTGACCCTAAATGGACCAGACCACCTGGAGTTCTACTTCTCAGGAAAAAGCCTTAATTCGAAATTGTACAGGAGAATGTGGTCACCTTCATTGAAGTCCTTCGCAGGGTTGAGATGTCGATCATGATAATGATTGAAGCTTTCCTTGTGCAGCTTATTTTTCTCACAAGCCTCCATCCTCCATTCATCTAGCTGAAACTTCCAATTTGTTCCTACAAGAGAAAGGTAAAGATTTGCTGATTTAATGTCCCAAAAAATGTTATGTTCAAGCTCGATCGAGAGGTGGCATGTTTTGCCATAAACTAAGCTGAAAGGTGTAAAATTATAGGCGTTTTAAAGGCAATGCAATAGGCTCATAAGGCATCCTCAGGCTTAACTGACCATTCTTTCCTATGATGCTCTATGATTTTCTCTAAAAAAATTTTAATTCTCGATTAGCGACTTCTACCTGACCACTAGTTTTAAGATGGTACAAAGTAGACACTTTATGTTTAACATCATGTTTATCAAGAACTTTCAAAAACTGGGTGTTACAAAAATGTGTACCTCTGTCACAAATAATTGCTCAAGGTGAGGCAAAATGAGAAAACAACGATTTTGGAAATTTCACAAATCTAGCATCATTTGTGGCTAAAGCTTACGTCTCGACCCATTTCGACACATAGCCCACAGTAACCAAAATATACCTATGCTCATAAGACGAGGGGAAAGGACCCATAAAGTCAATTGCCCACATGTCAAACACTTCATAGAAGAATGGAATTCTGAGGCATTTCATCGCGATGAGAGATATTACTTGAGCATCGACAACTGTTGCAAACGGAAACATATCTATGCATGTCCTTAAACAGAGTGGTCCAAGAAAAACATGACTTCAATGCTTTAGCAACTCCTTTATGTATTTATTTTGATGAATGAAGATTCCTCCCTTTTGTTGTTTGATTTTCAGTCCATGGAAGAAGGTGAGCTCTTCCATCATTCTTATCTCAAATTCACCTTTCATCAGGGAGCTAATTTCCTCACTCATTGAAAGGTTAGTAGTATCAAACACAATGTCATCCACATATATTTAACAAATAAGAATATCATTATCAACTTTCTTAATAAAGAGAGTATTATCCACATGACCCTTTTTATAGCCATGTAGGATTAAGAAAGATCTTAACCTTTCATACAAAGCTCTCGGTGCTTGGTTTAACCCATAGAATGTTTTATTTAACTTCTTTAAGTGATCCAAAAATTCTTGATCTTCAAATCCTTGTGGTTGTTTCATATGTACTTCTTCTTGAATCACTCCATTCAATAAGGCACTCTTAACATCCATTTGATATAGCTTAATCCTTTTGTGAGAAGCACATACACATAGTAGCCTAATTGCTTCTAATCTAGCTGTTGGAGCAAAAGTTTCCTCATAATCCAAACCTTCTTCTTATTTATATCCTTATGCTACTAACCTAGACTTATTCTTAATGGCATTTCCATTTTCATCAAACTTCATCTTATAAACCCACTTTACTCCTATGATAGCCTTATCTTCAAGTAGTGGAACCAATTCCTATACTTTACATCTCTTGAATTGGTTGAGCTCCTATTGCATGGAAATACACAACTTGTCATCCTCCAAGGCTTCATTGATACTTTTGGGTCCTACCATAGGAACAAAATCATAATTTCAAAGGTACTTTAGAAGTCCTCTTCTTGTTCTCACTCCAACCTCAAATTTGCCAATAAATTGACATATACAATGTTCCTTTACATGTGCTCAATCCTTCTCTAGTGGAACTATAACTTCATCTTCCTCTTTTACTTTCTTCTTAACCTGTTTTCACTATTTGAGTATCCTTATAGGCACCTTGATAACTTTTCTTAAAACTTTCACCTGTATCACAATCTTCCACACAAGCTGCCTTTCTCGATGGTGAGATCAAATCATCACATTTAACATGTATAGATTCCTCAACCACATTGCTTCTAGTATTATATACTGTAAATGCTTCACTATAAGTGGAATAGCCTAAGAATGTGCCAACATTAGATTTAGAGTCAAATTTACCTAAATTCTCTTTACCATTATTCATCTTTGCCATCAAAAGGGTGAAAATAAGAAATATTAGGTTTCTTTCCTTTTTATACCTCATAAGGAGTCTTTATTTAATCTCTTTTTAGGTGCACTCGATTGATGGTATAGCAAACCGTGCTCATAGCTTCAACCCAAAATTATTCAGAAGTTTGTATTCATTCAATATTGTTCGACTCATCTCCTCCAAAGTCCTACTCTTTCTTTCTATAACACCATTTTGTTAAGGTGTTCGTAGAGCCGAGCTATTATGCTTTATCCCATACCTTTTGCACCAGTCTTCAAAGGGCTTGGATTCAAATTCTCCCTCAAGGTATGTGCATATGGTAATGATTACTATGTATTTCTCATTTTGAGCTAGTCTACACTACTTAGCAAACTCATTAAATGTATCACTCTTATTTGCTAGGAAATAAACCCATGTAAACCTTGAATAATCATCAACAATCACAAAAGTGTATAATTTTCCTCCTAAGATAACATGTCTGATGGTCCTACCAAGTCCATATGCAAAAGCTCAAAAACTCTAGAAGTACATATCTCTTTCTTTAGTTTAAATGAACCGCTATATTTTGCCTTAATGCATGGTTCACATAAATGGTCTTTAACAAACTTTAACTTAGCAAACCTTTGACTACTCCATTTCTTGACAAGTTAGTTAACAATGAAAATGGTGCATGTCCTAATCTCCAATGCTATAAGTTTACATTCTCATAAATGGTAACTAAGTATTTCTCACTAAATGAAGTATCATTATGCAAGTTCAGAACACATACATTTCCTTCTCTAAATCCTACAAATACCACTTTTTCATTCATAGTTACTATAGAATATGTAGATTCAAACCTAACCTAAAATTATAAAGCACATAATTGTGGGACACAAAGAAAGTTGTGTTTTAAACCATTAACAAGTAGCACATTATCAATGGTAGACAAAGGTTCCTTACCATTTTACATATACCAATGATTTTAACTTGCTTATTGCTACCAAAAGTGACATGTCCATCTTCTCTATGTACAAGTGACGCAAAAAGACTATTGCACCATTCATATGCCTAGAGCATGCACTATCAATGTACTACATGATTGTGATGCTCTTCCTCATTGCTTGTACCGGCAAAACAAGAATCATTTTCTTTTAATTAATACCCATGCTAGATTAGGTCCACTTTGGTTAGCCATAAACACTCTATCATTCATTTTAGTTTCTTTCGAAATCCAAACCCTTTTCACACAAATGAATCTCCTTAGAGCAAAGCATGAATGTGTACTATGGATAATTTTCAAACAACTTTTACATTCAGGCACTTTCAAATTGAGTTTTTTTAACATGATCTAGTTTGTTTAATAATTTTTGTTCTTCTTTAGACTCTTCACAACCTATACCACATCTAGACAAAATGTACCTTTGCATTTTCAAAATATTCTCAAATTTTTCATTCACATTAGTGTATTTCTTAATAAATAGGTTGCATTCTTCTCTAGTAGTGTCTAGTTGCACATTCAGTTCATCATATTCAAGCATGCATTGTGTGTGATCACTCAATTTACTAGAGTAGCTTAAGGATTCAAGCAATTCTTGTTTTTCATTCCCAAGCAACTTATTTCTTATCCTAAACAACTTATTATCTTTTACTAACTTAACATAGTCATCCTTCAAAGAATCAAAAGCAATAAGTAGCTCATCATCATGAGTACAAGAATCTACCTCACTCTCCTCGTCACTAGAGTAAGAGTCAAATGCCATGAGTAAGAGGTTGTTATGTTCTCTTTTCTCATCATCATCCTACTCATCACTCTATATTGCTATGTAGACCTCTTTTTTCTTTGGTTTTTTATTTTAATTAGGAGCTTTGTAGATGGGAATCACTAATCCTTTTGATGATGAACTATCTGTCAACAATTAAAGCATATGTCATCATTCTTCTTTGTATTTTATGATGAACGTTTCTTGAAATTCCCATTTGGCTCCTTCTTTAGCTCTTTTCTTCTTCTATCAAGAAGAGTCTTGTATCTCCTCATATTTTTAGCATAAAGAGCAACTCTTCATCATCCTCTAATCTTCATATTCCCCCTCACTATCCTCATGAAATTCTTTGAGAGATATTCCTCTTTCCTTCTCTTTAGGCTTAGTCTTGAGGTCTCCAAACTTAAGAACTATCTCATAGTTCAACAATGATCCAACTAGAGCACTAAAATCTAGCTTGTTCAAGTCATTGGACTCTATTATTATTGTAGCCGTTGCATCCCATTCTTTTGGATTTGATCAAAGGGTTTTCTACACTTTATCACTCTCTTGGATTGGCTTCTCAAAAGATGCTAATCCATTGGTGATGGTAAATCTATCCAACATTGTCGTGATTCTCTCTCCATCCTTCAACATGAAGAGCTCACATTGATGAAGGAGTATGTTGATCTTGGTCTCCTTTACTTGAGTGGTTCCCTCAAGTGTGACCTAAAGAATTTTTATATTTTTTTGGCATTGTGACACAATTCCACTCGGTTTAAGCCTTTCATATTCAATACACAATAGATAATTTGCATTACCTTAGAGCTGGACTGTTCTCTCTTTCAATCCTCATTATTAGACACTTCTTTTCTCTTAAAGTCTCTGCTAGACGATCTCAAAACCTTGGGATCGATTGCAGTTACCTTCCAAATTTGAATGTTTTGAGGCTTGATGAAGATCATAATTCTCTTCTTCCACATCATATAATGGCTTCTATCAAAGAAAGGTGGCATATTCATTGCATGAACTAATTTCTCACCACTTCTTCGAAAGTTCAAAGCCATCTTCGATAAAAAAACTCTTCAAATTTTAGTCCAATCAAGAGAACCTACTTTGATACAAATTGTAGGACTCAATAAAAGGGGGTTGAATCTTAAATTGATTTTCAATCTTATTGCATAATTTTATTGAACACTTACCTTCAATGAAAAGAGAACAAGAAGCAAAACAAGTAGTTAGAGCAGTTTGACATTCAACTTACCTACTCAATTACCTTAGTACCCTTACGAAGGATTTTCAATACTCTCTTTTGATTCTTTTCACTTCACTTTCTAGGTAAGTGAGGACTCTTACACAAATTACACTTTCAATTTAAGTGTGAACTCTAACATGCTATTGCCTAATGATTAGAAATACTTTATATAACAACAAAAATCAACAAGAGCCTACCAATTCTATCTTATAGCAATTACTAAATCATGCCTAAACAATGAGTATAAACTGCAGGGTTTCCAACGTGTTTAACGAATCATAGTAGCGGAAAATACACAAAAAACACTAGAATAGACACCCAAGAATCTCACCAAAAATAAAAATAACAACATATTTACTAATTGGTGATAACTAGTTAATATAAAAACTGAATCTTTAATTGAAAAGGCTCACCTTGGTTCTTTTCTTTCTTGGTCGTATGTATATGGAGGAATTTGGTAACTACCATCTCGAAATACTCTGAGACGACCTTTGTGACACCATTAGAGAATCCCACACGTGATTACAAAACTTACACATGTATTAACGAAATAGTGTACTAGCATAAGGGATTTTACATTCACCATTTCTTTTGTCGATTGGATAAAACTTCCATGAAACAAGAGGCACCACCATGATCAAACTATATGAACAGCCCCTCTAAGTGTCGATTCCTTGGAGAAAAACCAAAGAACTACCTTCTTGATTTTTTGATCAAAAGCTACGACCAAGAGGGAGAGAGTAGAGGACGACTTCTAATGTTATTAAACGACTAAGGTTTTCTCATTTTTAAACGAAAGAGTTTTGCTCAATTAGAATGCTTAACTAACAAACCTAACTGAATTAGGATTATGTTAAGTGTTTAATTAAATATCAAATCTTTTATTTCTCTCTCCTTTTGTAGTGTATATATAAAATAAATAAAAGAAAAATACTTTTATTTCATCTTATATTGTCTTGTCTTAATTTAAGACAAGTCTTCCTTGTTTTTCTCCATTTTATCCTCTTATATGTGTTAATTTAAGACATCATATTTAATTAATAATCTTTGTCTTAAAATCATTTAATAAATGATAAATTATGCTTTTCATCCATATTTGGCCCAATTACCAAAATGACGAGCTTTGACCTAAGGTGAAATTACAAAAATGTCATTTTTGGTTTTTTGTTATCATGTGCGATTTGTAGGACTATTTAATGAAGGTAAATAATTTAACAATTCATAAATCATAGGCGGTCTCTAGTAAGACACTATGATCATCCAAAATTAAATAGCTGACGAGTAGTGTCAATGGCCCTACTACAATTCAAATTTATCCCTTGAGCTTTGATATCATGATTAACATAAGGCACGTCTCAAACATCCTTATTTAGTGCTAAATCACTTTCTTGATCTCTATGAAAAAATTGATAAGTTCGAATAAATGACCTAATCATTTCATTCAGGTGTGGCTACACTCTTCCCAATCTTGTCTATTAAGCAACTGATTATATCTACTCTAATTTTCATGAGATGGTCAATCAATCTTACTTATAATTTTATTGTATCCAATAATTCCCATGTTGGTCAACCTTTTACGATCATGTTAGGCATATGTCAAAGTACACTAAAAATCACAATAAAAGATATAGTGGTTTTCACATGTGACCCCCGAATTTAAGTACCACTCACGTATACTTCCCTCCTGCAAGTGATACTTAAACCCAGAAATCAAGTTTTTATTTTAGAAACAATTTACAAACCATAATGAGCAATAAAAGTTGAAGGACATAAATCCAATCCGTCTTTGAAACCACAAATACATGTATATATATATATGTACAAAAATTTACAAAAACAGTTTTTCTCCAGGTTATAAGAGAAACAAGAACCCTAGTGATTCCGTTTTCAATAATAACCCGGCAAAATACATTCAATTGAATGTTTGCATTTGTCATGTACATATACTGGAAATCAAACCCTAAACCAATGAGAGCTCAGCACACCTCGGTCCATCTCCAGAAACTCCAAAATCCGAGCACTACACACCTCTCGTCCAAAATAAAGTCTCACAGTCCTGCCGAGCGTTGCAGGCAAATAAATGCGTGAGTTTACACTCAGTAAGCAACATAACCATTAAAAGGTCGACTTCATTAAAGGTCACACAATAATTCGAAAATTATTTGAACCCAAATTATTAATGTATTCAAGGTATAGAAATAGGTTATACACTTGGAACTTAAAATATACCACTAAATCATATACCTAAGAACAACATTTTTACCCATTTTTCAAAGTTCTCAGGAAAGAACGCGGACTCATCAAAATTACGGGGGGTGGTCCATAAGAACGCTGACTTGAACCCAACCCGCGTAGTGTTGAAGAAAGAAATAGGTAGAACGCGGTATCAGGACAAAGTTCGCGTGGCAGTTTAAAACTACGCGGACTCAGCCTCACTCTGCGTACTTTCTCCAAACCATTCATTCGGATCGACAGGTAAGAACGCGGGTTGAGTTGTCATTACGCGGACTCGTCTCTACTCCGCGTACTTAGGGGCCAGTCCGCGTAATGTCTTGTCTGTCCGACTAAAACTCACACAAATTGTGAACCCCAAATTCTTTTCTAATCCAGTTTCTATAAATACGATTTAGGACCATATATATTTTTTTTATTTTTATGAGACAACAATTTGAAATCAACATTCATAATTCAAAGATGAAATAACATGTGTAATAATATAAAACCGAATGTGGCATACATGCATTCTCCTTAAACCGGTCAAATACAAAAGTATAATAGTATTAGAGTGCGGAAAACGAGGTTTACGGTTTAAAACAATGCAAATGCCAATAAGCCTATACTATCATGTATGAGGCTGTACAAAACTCAAAATGTATAAATCCAAAATGAATCCGAATGCCGACCTAGTCCGCCTCGTAGCACACGCCTAGCTCCGCTCCGAATGTGGTCCAGCTGCTACTGACGATCTGCACAGATTCCAGCAATGACAGGTGAGTATATTTTTCAATACTCAGTAAGGTATCCCTTAGCGTCTCTACATGCCGGGGTGCAGGGGAGACATCGGCCATCCCGGCCTTATTCCCCCTCAAACAATAATGGCGCCATAAAGCCATTTCACAACAAGCATATATCCCACTCACACAAGCGTTATCGATTTCACTTTAAGTGTTATTTTTCATTAGGAAACCATCCTAAATCACTAAGGTTCATTATATATGAATTAGGATGTTATTTCAGCCCATTTAGGCATTACTGTCCCAGAATAACGTTCATTACAACTTTGGTAACGTTCATTATTCAAGGCAGCATGACCAGGGTGAATTTTTACCCAGATTAACGTTCATTACCACAGGGTTAACATTCATTATGCCCTCTAACGTTCATTACCATGATCCATAACGTTCATTAGGTGTGTGTAACGTTCATTACACCCACCCTAATGAATGTTACAGAGGTCTGCAGCATCCATTCAATTCCATTCAATTTCAAAC
>CANYCX011168351.1:0-14689 GCA_948193385.1 Breynia disticha f. nivosa
GTATTTAGATTATTTATTTTTGCAAATTGGTTATTTTGATTATTTTATAATTTGATTTGATTGTGATAAATATTGCTGTTGTTTATTGGTTGATAGTTCGATCTTTATCCTGCTTTCCTCGGGACGAGTTCAAGTATGGGGGTATTTGATGCGAGCACAATATGAGCATAATTCTCATATTTTATTTACGTATTATGCGCGCATATTTTTAAAATTCTTCTTAAAAATCACATTTTTAAATTGCTTTTATTGAAAAATTCATTTAAAATTTAAACTGTGATTTACACGCAGAATAATTTGTATTTTTATTGATTATCGTTCATCTTTACCTAATTCGCAATTTTTATACCATAGTCGATATTTTTACACGAGTTAAATTACAAGCACTAAAATAATAAAAATAAAAAAAATAAAATAATAATAATAAAAACCAATCTAAAAGCTAAATGCTTTCTTGCTTTTAGGTTGGTTTCCTTTTTATTTTTAATTTTCTTTTGTTATTTTTGTAAAGATAAATGTTTTCTTGCTTTTAGGTTGGTTTCCTTTTTATTTTTAATTTTTTATTGTTTTTTTTTGTGCTTTGCTTTATTCTTTGTCTCATCTTTTCATTTTTTTTATTATTTATCATCATTTTATTCCTCTTTTTCTTCTATAAATAGCTCACTTCTAGTATCCTTCAAGACTCACTTAGTTAGAGAGTTAGAGAGTAGTTAGTTGGAGAGTTCTTAGAAGAGTTTTTAGGAGAGAGTTTTTAAGAGAGAGTAGTTAGTTTTCTTTTCTTCTATCTCCATTTCCTTGTTCAATTTTTCAAGTTCTCGTGGCTCCTTTGTTCCTCTCCAAGTTCTTCATTTTCATTTCCAAGTTTCATCTTTTCCATTTCATTTACATTTATGTCTTTTTATTTTATCTGCTCTTTATTGCTATTATTCCATTTTCTGATTTTATTTATGTTTCTGCAGGTTATTTTGCTACTAGATCTTAGCAGTCGACGAACTTAATTGTTCATTTTTTATTTTTGCCATTTTAATTTCTGTATTTTGTTAATTTTATTTTTATGCTTTATTGTTATTTTTATTCTGTCATTTAATTTCAGCATTTAAGATTTATTTACATTTTCTGTATTGAAGAATTTATTTTAATTCTGAAGTTATTTTCATTAAATTTATTTTTATTTGCATATTTATTTTCTGCAATTTAATTTTACGGACAATTTATTTTTAATTTTATTTGCATATTTAATTTCCTGTAATTTATTTTTACGCACTATTTATTTTCTGCAATTTACTTTTACGCACTATTTAATTTTCTGTAATTTACTTTTACGCACAATTTACTTTTCTGCAATTTGTTTTTACGCACAATTTATTATTTTGCAATTTTAATTACGCACTTAATTTATTTTCTTGCTTTTATATTTATTATTTTGTAATTTATTTACACGCTTTTATTTATTTTTCACGCAATTTAAGATTCAATGTCATTTAAATTTAAGTATTTTCATTAAAAACATCTTCAAAATCAATTGGTTGAACATTCGGAAAAACAATAAAAACACGCATGATTTGGTTCATTTAATTTTCCCTTGTGTTCGATAAACTGGGTCGTAATTTGTTTCTCTTATTACTTGATTGCGTATACTTGTGCATATTAAAGACGTTGCTTACAATCTGGACGCATCACATAGCTAAAACAAAAATTCTTATGATGATATTTTTAACAAATTGTATAAAAAAACTATTTTAGAATATTTAAAGTATTTGTCGTGATATTCTTTTTGATAGGGAGGTAGTAAGATTTTAATTCCGCCAGACTTGGTCAAACTACTTGCAAGCAACAAATTAAAATAATTGTCAATTAGAGAGTTGGGTTAAAGAAAGGCATGTGGTTATCAAGTCGGATTGCGAGGAGAGTGCTCAATATTGTTTTGTTTTTTTGGGTTTTCGTCTCTGACCGTATTAATTTCATTTCAATTCTATGTAATGTACGAGTTGTCTATATTTATCGAGCAATCAACATGATGGCTCGTTATTTTACTAGAGTTGCGTATTTATTTTCTAATCACTATATATGAAGGCTCCATCTCCGCACTGTATTGCTGCTGCTATTGCGGCCGATTTGATCATAGAATAAGAATATGACTGGTTTGGTTAAAAACAATTATGACAGTGAAGCAACAACGGTAATGTTACATATCAACTATAAGTGAGCTGTCGTTGTATTAGTCTATGAGTAAAAGAGACCAAACTGAAAAGTTTTTTTTAATTATTACTCATTTCGTCCTATAAAAATAGATACAGCTTAAATTTTACGATTTTTAAGAAATTGATAATTGTGATAGTTAAAGTTAGTTAAATTATGTATTATTACTATTATATCCTTAAAAGTTTCTATTGGGAAACACTCTACCATTAAAAAAATTGTTTTATAAATGAAGATAACAATGTCAATATATTTATCATAAATGAATTTAAAAAAGTAAGTGCGTCTGTATATTGAGAATCAGTATATAAAAAGCGTGTCTATCTTTATAAGATATTTTTTGTGGTGTTGTGGACTAGCGATAGAAACCCTCCAACTTCTTCATTATCTTTACTTGTTGACTTTGCTTGACTTATGCTTCCTCGAAATCAACTCATTCCAAACCTCCCAATAATTTCTCACTTTAATTTCCACAACATAATTATATTTTTTTAAATAAAATTTCAATTATTTCAGCAAATTTATATTACACGTGTGTTTGTTAAGAAATTCTCCCTTTGTTCTTTAATATGTGTTAATTTAACATTAAATTTTTGTTTCGTAAAGATTACTAATCTAACATTTTTATCACTATTTTACTTAAAATGTCCCTCAATTACTTCAATTAATTCTCTTTTTTCTTTCTCTTTTTCAACACCTACTTTATTTTGAAGGACAAATAAGTCATTTTATAACCTATTTATTAATTTTCTTAATTTATGTGAAAAACTCAAATTAACAAACACTTAAGAACGAAGAGAGTATATAATATTTTATATATCACATAAAAATTTCAATTTTTAAAATCCTACTAAAGTTTAAAATTACTTTAAAAATTGCTATTTTTTATACTCCTTTCGTTTCAAAATAAATGTAGGTTTAAAATTTTGTTTCAAAATAAGTGTAGTTAAATATTTTTATCTCATTTCTTTCCTAAAATGCCCTTATTTAAAGTTTTAATTATAGTTATTCATTAATTTTATTCTCGTTTCTCTCAAAATCAAACATGGGTAATATAGTCATTTTTTAGCTTATTAAAGATTTTCTTTAATTTGTGTGTTTATTCCTAAAATTACACTTATTTTGAAACGGAAGGAATATTTAATATAATAGTTGACTTTAAATAATCAAAATCTCTTTATCTAAATTTTTAATACTTATTATCAACATGCATTAAAATTGATTAAACTTTTTTTCTGCCAAAATGAAGAACTAAAAGGTATTGATTTGATGAGATGTGTTTAAGGAGTGGATTAGGCAGAAAGAGAAAAATAGTAATTAAACAGAGATTAGGGCGGCTAAGGTGAAAAAGGAGAAATAAAGCAAAATATTTATCGGATAATAATAATTTTCTATTAAAATATACGAGAATAAAGTAAAATAAAGTTATAGATTATTTAATTAAATATTTACTCATATAATAATATATAAAATTCAAATTTATATTATATAAATATTATTTTAACAATAAACACACAGATTAAAAAATAATTTTAATAAGTTGAAAGGATTATTCTGTCTTTATTTAAAATTCAGTGTTCCAATGTGTTTATTTTTATAGCGTTAGAAAATATATAATACTGAAGAATTTTATTGGTCTTAGTTTTAAGAAAATGAGATTTCTTTAATTTTTACAGAATAAAAATAGAATTTAAATAGAAATAATTTTAAAAAAATATGTTAAATTTATAAAAATACACTTCTTTTAAAACAAAATTATGAATTTAAAAAAATATTTTAAAAAAAATAAAAAATAATTTAATCTTATTATTACTGTTCTCACATAATAATATATTCACCAAAGAATTTATATAGTAATTTAGTTAATAAATTACTTTGAGTTGTGGTGAGGGAAGAATTAAATATACACAAATTTAATCCATTTCCCTAGTAAACGACAAAAGCCAACCACTCTTAACTTCTTCAATTCTTAACATTTAATGCTAGCACTTGAAAACAACAAATATAAAAAAGAAATCCAGCAACAGATAATGGCAATATTATTAAAAACCAAAATGTGGGTGTTCATCATAGTATGAGACGGTGGTGGTGGTGATATTTAGATTGGGAAATGAAAAAAAATTCTAGAGAGAGAAAGTGAGACATGTAAGAAAGATTGAGTCTTTACGGACCAAAAAAGCTTAGAGAGGGAGAGAGAGAGAGAGGGGGGGGGAGAGAGAGGGTTTTTAGTGAGGGAGAGAGGTTAAAAATGAAAACCCAATGGCTGTTTCTTCCTACTTCATCAATTTCTATATGGTCTCTCTCTCTCTCTCTCTCTGTTATTTCTTTTATCTTCTCTGTGCTTTTTCTTTTTCACTTTCAGTTTCTTGTGTTCTTTGGTGTATTGTTTGATTTGTTTACTTGGTTTTGTTTTTAATGCATGATTTGTGAAGTTGGTAGTGAAAGCTTGATGTTTGTATTTGAGCATTTGGTGATGAACTTTGAACCTTTTTTGTTTTTGTTTTTAGTTTCTCAAGTGTTCATATTTGTAGTACTTGCTTGTTTTCAGATTTCATTTCTGGGGTTTTGCATGCATGTTTTGGGTTCTCATTTCTTGACCTCATTTTTCACCCTCAATGCTTTCTTGATTCAGATTCTTCCTTCATTTGGTTTTGCATGTGCAGCTTTTTATTCACCCTTCAGGTTTATTTTTCCTGAGAAATTCATATTGTTCTTACTGCTGTATTCAATTATGTTTTACAGTTATAAGTAGTCTCTGTTCGCTCAAGGACGAAAGGCTCATAGAATCGAAGATTTTTCATTTCCTGCCGTCGAGGATTTAGTGAATTTCTGATTGCAGTTTTTTAAGACATTGTTTAAGGGAAGATTGAGAAGCAGAAATATTGGTATTGCTTCTGCAATTCTGCTTAAGATCTTAGTACATATACAATTTTCTAGGATTTTGCTGCTTTGTCAAACCAGCAGCCATCTTTTTCCGGAACTTTGAGCTCTAATTGGAATTAAATGGGAATTCCGACGCAGCGTTTCAGCAATACCAAGGAATTGGATTTTCAACTTCAAGAACAATACTCTTCATCAAGTCAATCGACAGGGCAATCTTATACTGAAGTTGTTAGCATGGGAGAAGGTAATGCTTATAAACATGGGATAAATTATGGCCAATTTGCTGTACTAAATTTGTTATTTTTTGGTAGTTCAATGATGTTGTTGCTGAATATATCTGAACTAAAATATGTTGTTGCTTTACATTAGTTGTATTTGTTTTGCCAGCACGGCCGTAGGGCTTAGTCCCTCGGATATTATTCCATCACTGCATCATATTTATTGAGAAAAATTATTTTGCTTTGTTTCTCAAGGATTAAGCCTTTGGAACTTTAACTAGAGTACGAAGTAATCCGAAAATATGACTATTTGGTTAGATACTGCTAGGTTTACTGTCGTTCTCAGCAGTTCTTATGGGTAGTAAACAGTTTCATCTCTTCTGCCTTGTTTTTCTTTTGATTAGTCATCTTCTTGTATAAAATGTTCCTCTTGTGATATTTCGAAACTTCCCATAGAATGATGGTTGGCATTTGGCAATATATATTGCTGTGGATATGTTGCATTTTATAGTTCATAAGTTCATTTTAGCTGATTGATGATTTGTTTTTCTTTTGCTGTGTTTACACAGGATTTAATGAAATCAACACAAAGCCACTTGGAGGTCAAACCAAATTAGCGTCATCAATGGGATCTCAGGATTTTATCTATCCTCCTTCACAAGTTGAATATGGCCAGTCTGTTGTAAGTATGCTTGTGATTTTTGCTGTTCATGGGGATAAGCGGGAATCTTATATAACTGCGCATTTCAGGCTCACATCCCGTTCCATTATCCTGAACCATACTTTAGTGGCCTACTAGCTGCTTATGGGCCACAAGCAATCGTAAGTAATTCAAGCATTCTCTGGTGTGCCGTCCTATGTTAATCTCCATTTGTTTCAGTGTCCAGGTGTTGTTTTGAGCCTGAGAAATTTTCCCATTTCCTTATGATAAATAAATATCTGAAACTATCTCACCGGAACCCATGCAATTCTGTTTCGTTGTTTCTTTCAAGTACATGGTATGTCTGAGCCAGATTTGGTTTATTATTTTTACTATTATCTTGCAACAGAAATTCCCTGCATTCTCTTAGAAGTTCGTTCGCACTTCATACTTGAGTTGCATACACATCATAACGTGCATTTCTTTTTGTGGGTCTAAACGTAACTTTGATGCCCTTAGAAAAACACAGGTGCTGAAATCTTAAAAGTCCTTACTGTGGTATGTTCTGACTACTGTGTCCTTAGCCAAACTATCTTAGCCATTTACTTTACTCTGATTCTCAAGCTCTAGACCATTCCTTTCTATTTCACCGCTAGTTTAATTGAATTCTTAATTATTTGACTCGCTACGGTGTTTGTGCAACAATAGTAATGCTGACAATGCAGATTCTTTGACATTGCATTATGGGTTTGGATTTCGGTGCAAGTTATTGTGCTATTGCTCATATACAAATCATTCTTTTTGATTTGGCATCTTCTTTGCTCATATTATTCTCTACTTTACTTATTTTATTAATAACTTTTTTATAGGAAAGACATATATATATCGCATGTCATTACTTGTTCGGCAAATCCATATGCAATTATAAAGTATGTTTCTGAAGGCATTTATGCTAAATAATTGTAGAAAGTTGGCCTTAGAGTTTATCAGATAGCCCTTTCAACCCATGATATCTACATCTGCTGGTGTTAGTCATTCTGTTTTTGCCCGGTGCTGTATCAGTTATTAGATTTGAAGTGCTTAGATTTCTACTTTGTTCTATGCAAAGATGTACGCTTCTTCTTACTCTTTCATGGGATACATGATGATGAACTTTCAGCAGATTCATCATCCGCAGCTGTATGGGGTGGGTCCAAATCGAGTTCAACTTCCTCTTGATCTTACAGAGGATGAGCCCATTTTTGTCAATGCAAAACAGTACAATGCAATTCTCAGAAGGAGAAAGTACCGTGCCAAGCTCGAGGCTCAAAACAAACTCGTGAAAAGTCGGAAGGTATGTGACTTGATATTATTCCGTGTTTACTTGCAAATTCCATGTTAGCTTGCGTCTTTTGTGCAGTGATGGACGTTTTGATTGTTTGACATGTTTATGAAATCAATTCTCAAAACTTTGCAGCCATATCTTCATGAGTCTCGGCATCTCCATGCTTTACGAAGGGCTAGGGGTTCTGGTGGACGTTTTCTCAATGCGAAAAAGCTTGAAGAATCTCATCCTACTCATACAAGTTACGGACTCAACATCACAGGCTCTGTTCAGCTTCATTTAGGAGGTAGTATGTCAGAATCGGAAGTTCATCAGCAGGAACTTCATAAAGACTGCACTTCGACCACCTCTTGCTCGGATGTCACAAGCGCTTCCAACAGCGACGACATCGTCCAGCATCGCGAATTCAGGTTTTCCAGCCGCCATTCCTACATCGGCGAGACAGCTCAAGAGCATTCTCCCGATACGCGCGGAGGCGGGAACCAACAGCATTTCCGCAAGAGATGAACGCATCTCGCCCGGCGCAGTCTGTGTTTCGTGTCGTCATGAGAATACGGCTGCTACCATTCCCTTGGGAAGTCATCCTTGGCTCAGTTTAATTTGTTGTTCGATCGCGACTATGTTAAGTTTGTGAGAAAACGATTTGATGTTGCTAAACCTGTTCTGTGATTCCAAAATCATGAACAACTTAAATTGTGGTGTGTGTGGATTGTGACAGAAGTTGAATGATGTTATTGATAACATCATTTTAACATTACATTGCTTCGGCTACTCTTTGTTTTTCAGAGAATTTTATATTATAAACTTATTATAAATTTTTAACTTGATATATGCTAATTTTATGTGTTTTATAAATTTTATAAACATTATTTTGTATAAATTTTACATACAAAAATGAGAAATCAATTAATTTTTTTGATTACGAGGAACTAATTGCATATATTGTTTAAGAAAAACAATTTAATAATTATATATTAAATCTTGTTTATAAACCTCAAATATATAAATTAAGAGTGGACCTAACTAAATATTTAATCTTAAACTAAAAGTGATTTTACATGACTTATCGTTCATCAACAATTAATTGATTGTGTGAAAAATTATTCTACACAGATATAAAAAAATAAATTAAAACAGTTAATTCTGATAGTTTTAATTATGTAGCATAATTAAATAAGCAAGGTAAAATATTTAGAAAAATAGACAAGATAGAACATTTGAAGAAATAGACAAGATAAAATCGTATGGTATGTAAATTAAAAATCTATAATGATAAAAGTTTTAAATTTATTTTAGTTCGTATTAAAATTACTAACTTGAAAAAATATGTAATCAGACCAAAAATATAATCAATTTTATATAAAATTAGCCCAAAAGAAGAATTAGGTAGATATCAAACTAAATAGCCGATAATTGAATAATTAATATAAAAAGAATAATACTACAACGTATAGTATGTAATAAAAAAAGAAACTTTAAAAAAACTTTCAAAATTTTAATACCTTGTACTTATAAAAGAAAAGTTAGGCAGAAACGTAATCGCTCTTTTAAAAATACAATAAATACGAGGTTTTGATTTGTAATGCTACAAATATAGTTATTTTAATTTTTTATGGAAAATAAAAAAGTAAAAATAAAGTTATTTTAATTTTATAAAGTGATATTTTAAAATAAATTAATTTTATAGAGTATAGAAATATTTAAATATGAATGGACTATCTTTCATAAGTACATTAATGTACATTCAATTTGATGCATTAATATAAATATATTATTAACATTTTCTTATAATTAAACATTTAAAATTATAAAGTGGAATAAAATTTTAAGAAATATTAAAAAAAAAGTAAAATTGAAAAAAAAAGAAAGTTGGAATTATTTTTGGAAAGTATTATGAATTTGAAATGCGAGCGGATTCGAAACCGAAAAACTGAAATGGAAAAGATTCAAATCCGGGTATAAAATACCCAAAGTACCCTTATAAACCCCGTTTTCATCCTCCCTCTTTTCTCAAAGTTTTATAAACCCCCCTCTCCTCATCTTCCTCTATTTTCTTCGTTTTATGTTCCCATTCTCACCGGTTCAAATTGTAGAGAGAGAAAATGGAGGGAGGAGGTGGCACACAGTACAACCCCCGCACAGTGGAAGAAGTCTTTAGGGATTTTAAAGGACGTCGTAATGGTTTAATTAAAGCTCTTACTACTGGTAATTTTACCTTTTTTTTTTCTTTTGGTTAAAGATTGATGCTTTACTGTTTTTTGAAGTGTTGTTTTTCTGTTTGTTGAGTAAGTTATGTGTTTTCTTTTGTTATTTGTTGGAATTGTAAGTAATGTTTTGTGAATTTATTAATTGCAGATGTTGAAGAATTTTATCAACAGTGTGATCCTGGTGAGATTATATTTTCATTTTTGCCGAAGGTTTTATGCTTAAAATAATTGTTATTTCGTTCAGTTCGTCTTTGTTTTTTGTTTGTATTGTGTAAAGGGTTGGTTTTTGTTAATGAAATTACACAGGGAAGGCAGAGAAAAAACAAAGAGAGATTTTTTTTATAAAAAAGTTCCTTTGTTAAGTGTTGAATCTGATAATGTTTGTTATTTTCTGGGTTTTTGCTGTAGTTTGTATGATTTACGTGAACTTTTAGATGTAGTTGTTTATTTGATTAAAATTTGTTTTTCTTGTTGAGCTCTGTTTTTGACAGCTTGATTGATGTTTTTTGTGAAATGGTGTGGTTTTTAGAGAAGGAGAATTTATGTCTTTACAGCTTTCCTAGTGAGCAATGGGAAGTGAATTTACCTGCTGAAGAAGTACCTCCTGAGCTACCGGAGCCTGCGCTTGGTATTAACTTCGCCAGAGATGGAATGCAAGAAAAGGATTGGTTATCTTTAGTTGCTGTTCATAGTGATGCGTGGTTGCTTTCTGTTGCCTTTTATTTTGGTGCTAGATTCGGTTTCGATAAAGCAGACAGGTTTGTCAACAATCTGTGAATGAATAAATAAAAAGTGGTTATCAACTTTGCATGCAGAATGCCGTAATCTTTGACGATAAAGAAAGAATGTCTTGTTCTGTGTTTGTCTTTGTACCTTTCTTTTAGTATTAGTCTGTTTCCAATTCTCAATTAATTACATTTCATCATACGACATACCCAAGTAAATTGATGTTGAACTTGGTTTTGAAGCTGGTGATTCCTATTGTCATGTTTACTTTGTATTGTTTTGCAGGAAACGATTGTTCAATATGATAAATGAACTTCCAAGCATATTTGAAGTTGTTACTGGTACCGCAAAGAAGCAAATGAAGGAGAAGTCCTCTGTCTCAAAACATAGCAGCAACAAACCTAAGTCAAACTCCAAAGTGGTAAAAATTATTTTGACTACACATTCTTTTGTTCTGTGCAAATGTTTGTGGTTTATGTTGGTTATTTGTTGAGAGTCCATGAATGCAACTAGTCATTGGCTTATATCATGGAATATTTATGTTGGTTAAGAGTATTTCTAATGCCTTTTACTCTCGCGCACATACTATATTTCGATTTTACCTTAAGAGAATTTGCTTAGTAATTGTATTACAGAATGGTAAGAACTTTCTAACTAGAGTATTCTTGAGCATACCATTGTTATTGTCGACGGCTTGCATCTAATACTGTGTTTACTGTCCAAATGCAGAAAAACGAGCAGCGAGAATCTCAGGGTAAGTACTCAAAAACGTCCCAAGCCAAGGAAGAAGATGAGGAGTTAGAAGAGGAAGAAGATGAAGAGCATGGGGAGACATTATGTGGTGCATGTGGAGAGAATTATGCAGCGGATGAATTCTGGATCTGTTGTGACGTCTGTGAGAAATGGTTCCATGGGAAGTGTGTGAAGATCACACCAGCGAGGGCTGAGCATATCAAGCAATACAAGTGTCCATCTTGCAGCAACAAGAGAGCTCGACCCTGATAATACCAGTACTCGTGTTGTACACTTATTGTAATCTTACTGCTAGGCTCAGCAAATTAGTTGATCAGTTTCTTTATCTTCTTTGGATGTATTATTAGTTTAACATTTTAGTGGGGACTTTGATGTAGAAGTAGCTCAGTTTCTTAGTGTATTTGTTGAGTTCAAGTGTCGTGAATGTTGTAGCCATTGTTCTGATTTAACTGGAGAAACTTGTCTCTTTTTGTCGATGAATGTGATGATGTTGTCCAAAGATTAAAGTGGTAAAATTAAGAATATTTTTTATTTAATGTTCATATATTACTCTAAGGATTTAATCAATTCATATGGTAATAAATAATGTTATTAATATTAATATTAATTTATACTTCAAATTTTAATATAAAAACTTGTTTTAATTAATTTATATATTTTAATTATTGCCTTAAATAACGTGTAAATAACAGTCACGATAGTTATTCGGGGATGGATCCCAAAAAGAAAACATTGCGTGTTATATATAGCCAAGAAACCAACAAGTGGTTACATTGAACAAACCCTGTGAAACAAAGAGGGCAAAACAAAAGAAACAAAAGATATTTTTTTAGAAAATTTTATGAAAGTGATCGAATTAACCCACAAACTAAGTGCAAGAACTTTTAAAAGGGCTGATAACAAAAATACCTTCATTATATTTTTTAATTGTAAAATTTACACTTCTTACTACCTAATCATACAATATATGAGCTCCCTAAATAATGCCTTACTCTCTCGATGCTATAGTATTGCATCATTATAACATTGAATCACGTCAAATTCAACAACTATATTATTCAAAGTAATTCAAAAATTTTAGTTCATCACATCATCATGTCTATTATAAATAATAAACTAATTATAACTATTAATTACATATTTTTGTATAATAATTGTTCACACACGTCAATTAAACATCGATGAATGATAAGTCACATAAAATCAACTATTAATTTCAAAGTTTAATATTTAAGATCTACTCTTGATTTAAATATTTAAAGTTTATAAAAAATTTAATATACAATAATTAATATTTTTCTTAAATAATATATATATAATTGACTTCTCATAAAAAAATGCTAATATGTTTTTGAAATATTTGTAAATTGTGTGTAAAGTTTATATAAAGTTAATTTTTATAAAATTTATATAACACATAAAAAAATTAGCATATATCAAGTTAGAAGTTTATAATAAATTTAAATTAATAAAATATTTTTTAATTTTATTTATTGATTTGCAAATATATCTTACTGTTAAGATAAATAAAGTTGATATAATATCTACATAAAATTAATATTCAATTTAAAATCACAAAAAAATTGATTGAAAAAAATAACATTTGTAAATCCATAAATAACATAAAAATTCAACATATATCAATCAAGTTAAAAGTTTGTATTAAGCTTAAATCCATAAAAATAGATATAAATTTGTATACAAACTATTTATATATATATAATGTTAGAAGTTTATAATAAGTTTAAATTGATAAAATATTTTTTATTTAATAATTTATAAGTATATCTCATTGTTAGGATATAAAAATTAGTATAATATGTACATTAAATTAATATTTAATTTAAAATCATAAAAATAATAAAAATAATAATCTTTACAAATTAGTAAATAATATGATAATACAACATATATTAAGGTAGAAGTTTATATTAAACTTAAATCCATAAAAATAGATATACATTCGTACATAAAACTGTATACATTCGTACATAAAACTGTTTATACATGTACAAGGTTTACGTTAGTTTAGTTTATATGAAGTTTATATTGCAATTATACCTAAAAAAACATACTCACTATGAAATGTAACAAAAAATAAAAAATCGTATAAAATGTAAAATAAAAAGAAAAATTCGTACAAAATGTAAACATTATTAAAAATGATTTTTTTTGTAAAAAAAGAATTAAAAAGCATGAATAGTGTAATTATCCCTTTTTAGAAGGATCTGACAAACAAGTAGATCACAGTGTTTATGTCTCTCCTAATATCAGTACGAAACCAAGAATTGAACATTGCATCTTCTGGCTTTCAAAAAAAAAAAAAACATTGCATCTTCTGTGTTAGTTGACTCATGGAAGGTAAATGTGAAAGAGAAAATGATAATAAAATAGGATGTGAACAAAAAAAAAAAACAAACCAAAGATTGGATTGCAGAAAAAGAAACAGGATGTGAACAAAGATATATGGAATGAAGAATTCTCTCTGCAATCCCTTTCTCATTACAGACTTTCTTGATTCTTGGTGGAGAGCCGTTTCAGAAACTCATAAGTAGTGATCATTGTTGTTGCAGACATCGCCATTGAAGCACACCTTGGTCCCAATCCTCTGTAACAAGCCGTCCAGCCTCCTTCCTTAATCAAATTCCTCAGAGTCTGGCCAATACTTGGTCCCCTCCTTCCATTTTCTTCACCATCTAAGACTTGCATTCTCGTTTTAATGGTATCAAGTGGCATTGTAATCAAAGCTGAAACACTTCCTGCCATTGCTGCACTGGCTCCCTGAACTGCCATTACGGTTCTCGAATCCGGTCTCAATGTGGTAACTCCATTCTCGTTTCCATCCTGATCTTTCTTACAAAAGGAACTGCCAATTCCACCCCAAATTAGTCTCTGAGCAACAGAGTATGAAGCCCACCAGACCGCGTTAGACGGAGCGTATGCCAAAATCGATAAACCAAACCCTCTGTACAATCCTTTTGGTCCATCCTTATTAACAATCTTCCTAAAAGCATCAATCCCATTTGTGTATTTACACCTTGCCAAAACTGAATTGGGAGAAATTCCCCCACCACCTTGAACCATAAGCCTTTGGCTAACAACATCAACAGGGGTCCAAACAAGTTGAGCAGCCATGGCTGCACTCACTCCAGCAGCCGCATTAGCAATTGCGGCCGCCGTAGCTTCAGGAACACCTAAACTAACAGGGGCAGTTCCTACATTGCTCTTAGTTATCTCAAGTGCACCCATATATAAAGCTCTTGCAGGGATTGTACCCATCAAAGAAGTACCAAGTCCTCTGTACAATGCTCTAAAACCTTCATGCCTCACAATCGCAAGCGTATTTATACAAGAAAGCTGCGATTGAGCAACCTGTTGCCTAGTTTTTAACACTACAACTGGGTAGAGACTAGCAGAAACCCCTGAAAACAACGCCGCGCCGAGGAAGAAAAACTTAGACTTATAAAGCATTTCCCAATCAACATCTGCAGGAATATGAATGATTTCTCTTTCTGGTTCTTCCTTGGCGGCAGTAACATTCATATTTTCCACTTTCTTACCAATATTCACAACAACACAACTAATCTATATGTAATAAAAAACCAAAATTATATACAAAAGACTTTACAAAATCAATAAAACAATAAAATTGAAATCTTTACAAGAAAAGTTTCGGCTTTATGGATTAAATCGAATTGGGTATTTGTTTTTTTCCCTCTTAAGTCTTAACTCATATTTA
>CANYCX011168353.1:0-12226 GCA_948193385.1 Breynia disticha f. nivosa
TTCTGCTTGATGTCTCAGTCGAGTCTCGATCGAGGCTTGATGAGCCTCAATCGAGACTAGGCTTCTGTTCTCTTCTTTCCTATTCTTCACTCGAGTTTCGATCGAGGTGCAACATGCCTCGATCGAGACTTGTGTTCTGTCCACGCCAATTCCAATTCCACCGAAATGCCTAACTTTACGATTTTCCGTCCAATTATAGCGAATTTCCCGCATTTGCAAGCGTACCTAGATAACAACATAATCATAAGAAAACTCTAACATTTATGCATTTTATCTATCAAAATATAACGAAAAAAATGCCATGATATAAGTAGAATAGATGTGTATAATTAACCGTATCAGTCTCACTCATCGTTTTTTATACAATCAGCCAAATGTGCATCCAAATTCATAATTGAATCCGGTGATAGGTGATGGTGTAGGAGAGCCCATAAGTCTCCTAGCCAGCTATCTTTCCATAATCTAATCTTGCTGCCATCACAATTGACCATGTCATATTGCGTGCTAACACGTGTTGGTGCTCTAAGATTGATTTCCAAGTAGGGGAGAGATTAGTTATTCGTGAATTATATAGGATAACGCATCCCCTCCTAAGTATTTACGTCGCAACATACGAGCCGAAAGGACAATCAAATTGTTTGTTAATCGCCAACCCAATTTGAGAACATATGCCTTATTAGTATTGTAAATTGTTTGAAGACCAAGGCCTCCTACTAGTTTGGGTTTACAAACTGTGTCCCAATTAACCAGTGAGATTTTTTTTGAATCACCACAACCTCCCCATAGGAACTTCCTAGCTAATTTGTCGATTTCTTGGCAAGTAGCTTTTGGAAGTGGCAATGTTTTCATTTGAAAAGCTGGCAATGTATTGATGACCGACTAAATAAGGGTAATTCGTCCTGCAAAACTCAATTTTGTCGCGCACCACAACGAGCGTTGGTTGCAGACACATTCCATAACTGGTTCAAATGTCCTTCGAGAGATTCTGCCATCTATTTCCTGAGACTATCAACTCTCTGGAAAATACTAACTCTACAATATCTGAACACACATTTGGATTAACATTCTTTGAAAAGTAAAGCTTAGTTTTGGATGTACTTATCTTAGTGCCCGAAGCCTTACAAAACATATCAAGGCAAGAAAGCATTATTTTCATCTTCTTACTAGCACATTCACCAAAAAGTATTAAATCATCTGCGAAAAAAATGTGAGATAGTGGTGAACCATAATAAAAATGTATGGCGACACTGGATCACCTTGGACGAATACCCCAAGAAGGTGTAAACAAGTCAGAAGGGGCCCTTCCCATTACACTCGCATTTTGACAGAGGTTATAAAATCATAATGATACCAATTATCCCACTTGGGAATCCTGCTACTTGAAGTGATTCTTGGATGAAGCTCCAGTTGAGTTTGTCATGCTTTTTCAAGGTCTACCTTCATGAGTAACATGCTCTGAACTCCTTTATGAGTTTGCATATTATGAATAATCTCCTAAATAATGTTACTATTGTCCATTATTTGTTTGTTAGGCACAAAAAAGTGCATGTTATCTCTATTTTCAACATCACAATTAATTGATTTACAAATTTAATAAAAAATATACATTAAAATATTTTATTATTTTTATTAATAAAATTTTCATTTAATATATGTTTTTATTTCAAAAAATTAATATATTTTTAATTTAATAATTAATATTTTTTTATAAAAAATAATTTATAAATAAAATATATTATAATTTATATTAATAAAATTAATATATGTCAGACCACCATAAACAACTTCATACTATTGATTATTGTTATTCGCACCAAACTCCATTCGCAAAATGAAGGGAGAAGGTCACCACATGTCACCTTAAAATTTGACTTTTTCATAAATAAAACTTTCTGAAACCTTTACCACCATATGCCACCTCTTCAAACTTATTCCACAAATATCACATATCTACAACATATCCACAAAGCATCCACACAATAATCAATTTGTAGATATATTGTGGATATATTATGAATATTGATTTTTTATAAATGTCCACAATATATCCATAAAATATTCACATATTGATCAGTTTTGTGGATATGTTCTGGACATTGATTTTTTATAGATATTCACGAGATATCCATGAAGCATCAACACATATAATAAATATTCACAACACATCCACAAAGTATCCACATATACAAGCCGTTCACACCTAATGTGTCATTGAAAACCCTGGCCGCCAACTTATTCACACTTTATCAACAAGTTATCCACACGTTATCCACGACAGATCCACAAATTATATATCTTTCTTTTAATTTCACAAACACAAACATATACTCACTTTTTTCATAATTTCGACGATTAACAACTAATTGTTAAACAAATCACTTTCCATGTTATAATAATACTGATTAATTAAGTATATATATGTTTAGAAAATGTTAACAATCTTCACACACAAATAACTTTAATCCAAATTTTAGCAACAATGATGGCCACGCATTTTACCGGCGATTTGAGGTTTCATAGCTCAACTTGAGTTCACTTTGTAAATTTGTCTCGATTTTTCAAGATGCTAGAAACTTTGGAATCATCATTTCCTTTCTTCAAAGTCGTTGTAGTGTTCTTCTCATGTGCTCAATTTTTTGTTTTGTAAAATTTAAACATGTTTCGAGATTTAAATCTGAATTTGAATCGAAATTACAATTTAATTGAAGAAAAAATTGTTAAAGAATAAGTAGAGAATGAAGTTTCAGAGAAGAATTGAGCAAAGAAAAGGTTGAGGTTTTCTGGATCTATTTTGGATGAGTAAGTTTTAGCTTTGAGATTTAATTTATATAGTCTGATATATTTTGAGATAAGTTTCATTTTTTATGACACTTAAGGAAATGGTTTTGCTGCTTGACCAAAAAAGAAATTTGTACTTTTAAGGTATTATATATGTTCTTTTCCCCAAAATGAACCCACCAAAACCAATCTCCCCATTCAGGCTGGCTTCTCTTCTCCGTCTACAAAAGGATCCCAAACTTGCTCTCCAACTCTTTCAGAACCCCCTCTTAAACCCTTCCGTTACTCTCTCCTATGCTACGACCTCATCATCGCCAAGCTTGAGAAAGCCAAATTGTTCAAAGAATTGGAAACAGTTCTGCTCCAACTTAAATCCGAAACCCCTTTTGTCCCCAACGAAATAATCTTGTGCAATCTCATCACTTTTTATGGCTGCGCTGGCCTTTCGAGAAATGCTCGCAAGGTGTTCGATGAAATGCCAAGTTTTGGCTCTCAAAGGACTGAAATCTTCTAACACGCTGTTGAATGTGTATGTGAAATGTAAAGAGTTTGATAAAATAGAACAAGTTCTGAGTGATATTGAAAACAGTGTGAAACCTGATGCTTGTACTTATAACATATTGATTCGCGCGCTATGTGAGAATGGGAACATAAATTTTGCTTGGAATGTATTTGAGAGTATGGTAAATAGAGGTATTAATCCTACTGTGGTTACATTTGTGACTTTGATTCATGGGTTTTGTTGCAAATTGAATTTGAGAAAGGCGTTAGAGCTAAAGAATGAGATGTATAGAGTTTATAAAGTCTATTGCAATGCGCGAGTTTATGCATCATTGATTAAGGGATTTTGTAGTTTTGGTGATTTAAGTTCAGCATTTAGACTTAAACAGGAGATGGTCAAGAGGAGAATTGAAATGGATTCTGCAATTTATTCTACTCTGATTAGTGGGTTATATAGGCATGGGAGGAAGGATGAGGTTTCCGCGATTTTGGAGGAAATGAAATCAAATGGTTGCAAAATGGATACTGTTGCCTACAATGTGATTATTAATGGATTGTGTAAGGAACAGGATTTTGGTGCAGCTTATAAAGTTTTGGATGAGATGGTGCAACAAGGTTTAAAGCCAGATATTATTAGTTACAATGTAATACTTTGGTGAGTTGTGTAAAACAGGTAAGTTGAATGAAGCAAGTGATCTGTTTGAAGATATGCCGAGACGAGGATGTGCTCCTGACGTTGTGTCTTACAGGATTGTTTTCGACGGGTTCTGTGAAGCGACGCTGTTAGAGGATGCGTCATTCCTTCTGGATGAAATGGTATTTAAGGATTTTACCCCTTGTTTTACTAGTAGATGTAGATTTGTGAGTAAGTTGTGCGAGGCAAAGAAGATGGACTTGTTATGGTTAGTTTTATATAGACTCGGTAAATTAAACGCCGTTGATATAGATTTATGGAGAGAAGCCACTGCTTTGTTAATGAATGATGTTACTACAACTAAATCTTTTGACATTGTTGATGACTTAATAACGTAATTTTGACAGCACCAATATAATGCTGATGCTGTTGAATGTGCTCGCTGATTTTCTTTATTTTGTTTTGTAAAATGTTAGTAGTTTGTGTTGGGTTTTTTTAGATTAAATATGTCAAAAAACAACGGAAAAACATAAACTTAACGGCAAAAATTGTTCAGAAAACAAGTCAAGCTCCAAACATGTAAAACTTTGCAAAAATTGAACTAGTTTAGTGTTTTTACCTATAAAAACGTGATATATTGATTCTAGACGAATTTTTACTGTAACTGCTATATAATAACTACCAACCTTCTACACGTCTAAGATATCATAGGAGCTGTTTGTTACGTGACCACACACACGACTAGTCTTTGACAAAGAGGGCAAGCTCTATATTGTATTTGGCTGTAATGAGGGTTAGTAAGAAAATAAATCAAATTCTTTCCTCGGAGCAATGTGCATGATGGCAAATAAGTGGAAAAAACAAGGAGATTGAGTCTCCTTATATATGCACACGACCAAAGAGTTAAAACAGGAGAACGAAGGATAAAACCTTAATCCTAGTTCTTATCCAACTCCTACTTTTTTGCTATCTATCCTTCTTTAATTTAAATCAAATTTTGAATCCTATATCAATTAGAATTAGTTAAGGATTGTAGTGGATAAGTATGATTCCTTATTCTCCCACATAGGTCCACGTTTTTAAGATAAAACTTGTCTTAAACATGGCCTAATCCTTTTCCTTCTAGAGCTCTTTTATCCACATGATTAATTACTTAATTAATACATAATCAACACTAATCATTGGTTGGTCGTATTTTCTACTTTCATTAGGCCTACATTGTGTCCAATTTACACATATTATAGCTCATATATTTGTCCTTAAAATGACCCAAATATATGTCCAAACTTGGAAATACCGATTTTACTCTTTTCAGACTTAGAATTCGTGTGCGATCCTATAGGTCCATTTAATGTTGGCAATAGGAATAATTAATTCTTAAAGGTCATAAACAAACTCTTGCAAAATGCTATGACATCCAAAATTAAATGAAGATGTTGTGGCATCCATTTGACCTAGTACAATCTTACTAGTCCCTTACCCTAAATGCCAAAATTATATAAGACATAGAACAATCATCCTTATTCAGTCAATTCTTTTTCTTGATGTTCCTGTGACACTGGGCTATTTTAGATTAATAATAAAACTCATTATTTCATCTGGGTGTTGCCATACTCTTTCAAGTTCACTAATTAAGTGGTCGGTGACATTTTCTCTCTCATTGAGACAGGGTAATTCCTTCACTTCTGTCATGCTCTCTAACATGAACCAATGCATACTTAATCATACTCATACTTGTCACCCTGTTATGGGTACGTTAGACATATATCAAAGTATACAGAAATTCATCTAGAGTTTCATAGAGATTTCGGTCTAAGAACTCCGATGTAAGACTTGTACATGAGAACTACTTATGACCTCGAACCATGTAGTTGTTCTCATTAGTGGATCTAATCCAAATACCATTTCCTAGACATGCATCCATGATTTCTGAATGACATCCCGAGTCCTTGCGTTCTGTAGGAATGAACCCACTAAGACAAAAAGAGCATACTAGTCTTAATTCACTTACTATTCCTATAGTAGTGACCAACTAGGGATATTTAGAATGAAATCTCTCGCTTCAAGCTCCTACAGGCATATGCCTCACATAGCCAACTTAAGCATCGAGATACACAATAATGGAATTATATGTATTCTTCATGCACAGAAAAAATAGAAAGATAGAATAAACATTTTAACTATGAAGGGCTTATACTAATAATCTCTGACTAGCACTAGGCCCAACCAGACTTATACTTGAAATCGAGAGATATTATATATCCTATCAAGTCGAAACATATACAATTAACATGTCAATAATCAACTGCATCATCATTGATAACATTCTAGTTCAATCTCGAATCTATCACTCTAAGTGATAATTCCTGAATATTAGTTTATATTTAGCCTGTTCATTGACCACGTTAATGTCACATGAAATTTTCAATAAAACTAGGATGATTGGGATCATTCCTAAACCAATACAGAAATCTCTTAATCCACAACCCTGTCTATAGCTATACTTATTGTAACATATTCAGATTCTACATTTGAATTAGTTACACACTTTACTCTTAAGAGTTTTCTGTCAACTTATGACAACTTTAAATTATAAATATTCACCAACTGTGAGTTTTTACTATCCTTATGATACTTATCCTTAGCACATTCGACAGCTTACTTGATAGAATCAATGGCCAATGCTTATTAACTTCTATTCAAGTTGTTCTTTCGATGAATACAACTCTTGACACAAAGAAGAACTATTTTTGTTCAATTTAGACATATCAAGAACACGCTTTGTACTTTGACTTAATCCCAATTAAATCAACACAATCCATCATATACTCGTATCAACTTGGTTTAACTCAAATTATTAAATTGATAAAATACTTCTCAGTCATTACTTAAAGTAATGCAAGAATGTTTCTCCAATTAACAGGATAATATTTATATAGTTGAGACATCATGTTTCTATTTTCTTTTTAGTACACACAATTCCTAACTTTCATTGAAGCTAACTCATAAATATTAATTCCTTGAATTAAGGATTCTAAGTATGTTTGATACTTGCTTCATTCTTTGAAGTTTTCTTATCATGCATAGATTTCTTGTATAATGGATTATTGTTCAACAACTCTTTGTGAACTTCGTACATTTCCAATCATTCCTTTCTCTAGGAATAGATCCCTCTATTCTTATTGAAAATATGATCTTTTAATCAAGAAAACAGTCTAATTGAGCAACAACTCCTTTTGTTCTCAATTTGGGTTAAGAAATATCTTATGAAGACAAGAAAATTATGAATTTAGACTCTTGCATACTCAATAGTTAATTTTTTAACTTATGACATCAGACATTAATCCTCGAACAACCTAGAGTTTATGGTTTCACCATATTTTTATTTGGTTTTCGATTTGCCTTTTGATTGGTGTACACTTAAAAGCCTTTTGTGCAGCCACCAATTTCAATTAGGAAGATAGACTTACTAATTATGAAGTATACCATATACTTCATTTTACTTTGGACACATAAATCAATTGAAAATGTTCCAAGATAAATGATTTATAAGGTTTAGACCATAGTTTTATAATAGTCAATACTTAGTTCCATAAATTTGGTAAATATGCTTAAATAATCAACATACATTAACATGTATAAGATCTACTAAGTCATTTTACTTTGTTACTCATCTTTTATGCAAGATAGCTTGTGTATTTTTTAGACACTTCTAAAAGAAGTGATGATACATATCTTTGCATTAAAGATGACAACATAAACAATCATCTTTCTATAATAAAACACTTATTATGAAGTATTTATGTTTATTTTTGTATAATTAGACAATCATTTCAAAGATATCTAGGAATGTATTTAAGTTATAATCGATTTATTAGACATAACAAGGATATAAAGGAAATACTTGCATTAAAAAAGAATAATCAAAATCCCAAATATCCCAACTAATGAAAAATGTAATAATGTTTGTCTCGAAGAAAACATTAAAATTTATTCATAACTAGAGTCTAAATAAAAATCTATGTCTTGAAGGGGATGACCAACAAAAGACCTACGTGCTCCTTAACCTTTGAGAAGAGGTTCATGCTCCCCTTCCTTCAAGCCATAACTAACTTCTTCGTACCTACATATTTGAAACTCAAATATTAGAACATCCAAAAATAGTATAAATACTAAAGTGTTAGAAAAATTTAATCCTGAAACATTAAATGCCTGAAGTGAATGCCTTAGTCTCATTCCTCTTTTCCTCTTCTTTGAAGATCTTGCAGTTCCTCCTCTAATGATCCATTTAGTTGCAATAGAAGCAAGTAATCTCACTCTCTTTGATCTTTGGTTGGCTTGCCTTAGGAGGAGGCAGAATTTGAGTTTCACTCCTATTGAGCTTAGGACCCTTAATTTTTGACTTCTTGTTTCGCTTTCTCTTCTTCTTCTTGATTGGTCCTCCTTGGACCATGAGTGCTGAATCTGATTTTTGCAACGAAGTTTCATCTTATGTTCTCAACATCCTGTGAAGCTCCAACACCGATTTGGACATACCATGCATGTTAAAGTTCATCATGAGCTGCCTAAAATCAGATTAATGGCCAAATCTTTAGGAACTTGTATGTCCAACCTCTCAAGAGTATCGAGATATCCTTTCATTTTCAGTATATGAGCGCTAACCAAAGTATTTAGAGTCATCTACAGGATGTGAGTGCTTTTGTGGAAGCAAACCTCTCAGTCTGAGCCTAGTTTTGAAACATAAGTTTCAAGTTCACCATTATCTCATACGTTTTCATATTCTCAAACTATTTTTTTGCATTTTGGGAGTCATAGTCTCGAATATAAGACATGTGACATCACTGGAATCATTCTTCTTAGTCTCATAGGTTTTACTTTAGACCACAGTTGCATTCTTAGCCAGTTTAGGGGGAACTAAGGCGTCCAAAACATAAAGTCTCTTCTCTTGTTTGAGGACAATTCTCAAATTCTGAGACTAGCATAAATAATTAGACCTGTTAAGCTTATCCCTTTTGAGAATCAATCATAGTGTGAAGGAGTTTGTGTTATTTGGTTGTGCCATTTTCATCGTACAAAATTAAGATCAACTTAATTTGTTGAGGCCTAAAAATCCATAAACTGAATTGATATCCCTTTAAACAATTCATTGTGTTCATGGGCCAGGATCCACTTTTTTCCAACAACACCCTAGCCAAGCTAAGCTTGTACAGTTAGAGGTTAAGCTACTTAGGTAGGAAACACCCAATTGTGCCCAATGCATGGCTCTTGGATCAAATGGGCTAACACGATCAAATGTCACACACAAAAGTCCATTTCATATTGCCCAGGTTAGACCATACCTTTCCATGTTAAGTCAAACCCACATTCATAACCCACGCTTCACCAAGAAAGAAGGACGTATCGAGGACTCCTAGTGTAAGTGGCAAGCATTCGAGATTCTTGACGTGGTTCAAATTGGGGAGGCAACTTTATGATTTACTATTTCTATGAATTCTTATTAATTACGGATTTCATGATGAACACTTTGTCATTGATCCATACAATGCATAATTATCGTGTATAAAATTAAATGTGACAATCATGGGCCAAAAAACATATAGCTAAGATATAACTTAATAGCCTAGTCGATCCTCTTGCTTAAGTGCTCCAACTCCAAATGGTTTTGGGCTTTCTACCCCTATCTAGTGGGTTTTGCACTTATTGGGCTTCAAATCCTCATTTTAATTCTACTCTAAGTATTTAAAATAAAAATTACAATAATCCTTACGAGACATGCAGACCCCATTTAAAATTTACAAAAACCAGGGCCTATGAATGAACCATAAAAATCCATTTATCACGTTCAACACGACATACACAAAAATTACATCATCCATAAATCAAACAAAGTTCGGTTTTTAACTTAATTGCCAAGCCCATTAAGGAAATGGTGTTTGTGGGCTAACTAGGTTTAAACACCATGATAGTCTTGGACCTAGGCCCAATACACTCATCAAATGAGTCGTCTCCTAAAACTCCTAACATATGCTAGTCATCCTTATGCTTTTGGACACTTTAGCAAATTTTTGATTTAGCCAATTTTAATAATATGTCATAAAAAGACACAAATATGAAAATTTCATAAAATATATAACAACATGGATCAAACACATAAAATATGATAAACATAAAGGAACACGTGAATGTACAAATAGAATCAACCAAGAATCAACTTTGCATAAACACAATAAAATAATGCACATACTTGTATTAAAATACATCACCATGTCTAAAATGATTTTATGTGTTACTAAACAAATTAATGCACATCATAAAAAACATTTCAACATTCAATTTAGATCTTCCCTAGAATGATTTTACCATTTAAATCAAGCAAAACACAACTAAATTGAATTACAACATATAACAATTGATTCTAGGCTTATCTATGTAATCTGCTAGGATTTTAGGTTAAAAAAATTATTAATTTACTAATTATGATTAGACCTAATTAAAACCTTTAATTATAATTTTAAATATCCTAATCTTATTTTTATAACTAACTATGTGAGATTAACTCATAAAAACAATCAAACATGCAAAATTGGGTAGATTTTGGTTTATTAGGGTTTTGGTCATGTAAACCAGACCTTAAATCATTTTAAACTACCTTAGATCATTTTATAAACATGATTTAAAATTCATTTAATCATCAAATAACCAAAACACAACAAAACATCCCATGTTATGCATAAATTAAAGAAAATTTGAGCAGACTAGTTTAGGTCTTAGCCGATTTTCAATCAATTTTCATGGCAAAAACACTCACAAAAATGCATGTCACCTAGCTCTAATACCACTTTTAGATTTTCTTTAGGATTAAACATGCTAAAACACAATGGAAGAACACAAACTTAATGACAAAAATGTTCAAACAATAAGCCATGATCCAAACATACAAAACTTTGCGAAAACTTATCTAGTTTAGTATTTTCACCTCTAAAAATGTGAGATATTGAATCTGGACGAATTTCTATAGTAACTACTATATAGGAAACAACCTATATAACCTTCTACACATCCAAGATGTCACAATAGCTTCTTGTTACATGGCCTTCCTCTATGTTCACACACAAGACTAGTCTTTGACGAAGAGGGTGAGTGCTAACTTGATCTATAGTGCATTTAATTGTGATGAGTGTTAGTAAAAAAATAAATCAAATTCTTACCTTGGAAAAATGTGCATGGCGACTAATAAGTGGAAAAACAAGGAGATTGGGTCACCTTATAAATACACACGACTTATGAGTTAAAGGAGGAGAAGGAAAGGTAAAACCTAATCCTAGTTCTTATCCACCTCCTACTTTTTAGCTATCTATCATTTTTAATTTAAATCAAATTTTAAATCCTAAATCAATTAGGATTATCTAAGGATTGTATTGGATAATTATGATTCCTTATTCTCCCAAATAGGCCGACATTTTTAAGATAAAACTGTCTTCAATAGGACCTAATCCTATCCCTACTAGAGTTCTTTTATCCACATGATTAGTTACTTAATTAATACATAATCAACACTAATCATTGGTTGGGCGTATTTCCTACTTTCATTGGGCCTATATTGTGTCCAATTTACACATATTACAATGTCATATATTTGTCCTTAAAATGACCCAAATATACGTCTAAAATTGGAAATATCGATTTTATCCTTTCAAACCTAGTCTTCATGTGTGATCCTATAGGTCCATTTAATGTTGGAAAGGATTAATTAATTCCTATAAGTCATACACAAACTCTAGCAAAATTATATGACATCCCAAATTAAATGAAGATGTTGTGACATTCCTTTGACCTAGTACAATCTTACATAAACCTTTACCCTAAATTCCAGAGTTACATAAGGCATGGAATAATCATCCTTATTCAGTCAATTCCTTTTCTTAATGTTCCATTCACACTGAAGTATTTCAAATAAATAATAAAACTCATTATTTCATCTAGGTATGGTCACACTCTTTCTAGTTCACTAATCAAGTGGCTAGTGACATTTTCTCTCTCATCGATAACGGGTAATTCCTTCACTTCTCATTATCGGGTAAGACTTGCATATGAGAACTACTTATAACCTCAAACCATGTAGTTATTCTCATTAACAAATCTAATCTAAATATTGTGTCATAGCAATCAATCCATGCCTTTTGACTGACAATCCATGTCCTTGTATTCTATAGGGTCGAACCCATTAAGTCAAAAAGAGCATGATTATAACGTCCTAAAAATGATAAAATTAGAATATATATATATATATATATATATATATATATATATATA
>CANYCX011168396.1:0-14962 GCA_948193385.1 Breynia disticha f. nivosa
ATTCAAATCTTACGAATTAATTAAAGTATGAAATACTTACTGAGTATTGAAAAATATACTCACTCCTTGTGTCAATGTCTGAATGATGCGCAGGACGTTGATAACATTCGTTGGACCAGACGTGTAGTGATCGTTTGCAGAGCTAGCGAGCATTTGAGGTTGAGCTCCAGTTTTACTGTTTTATGTACTACAAGTTTATTAAAGACTTGTACATATTTTTAAAATATGTAATATTTGGGTTTGGATTTATTTTCAAACTTATAACTTGCTTTCGCTGTAAAATATTTATGTTTTAACTGTTTTGGGCCTAAGTTTGATTTGAAAATAATTTTTGTTTATTTTCTCTCTCCTGCTGATTTAATATTCATATTCACTCTGATTTACAATTAATTTATGAATATTATTAATTTTTAAGAAAAAAGGAATTAAAATTTGAGTGTCAGCGTAGTCTTTTTGTCGCTAATGGCTAACCAATGAGCAGCAACATTAGCTTCTCTAGGGACGTGAGCACGCTGGACCTCTGGTATATCCCCAAGACTCTTCTGGATTTCCCAAACAAGAGCTTTATTCCTACCATTCCACTGTTTTTGAGTTCAGAATAATGGAGAGAGCTAATTGGGAATCTGTTTCAAGCATTAATCTGTTAATCCCCTTGCTAGCAGCCCATTTCAGTACATATAAAATCCCTCATAGTTCAGCAAAAAGAGGGGAGCAATAACCAAGACCTACTTGAAAACAATCTAAGGCATAACCATTAACATCACACAACAAACCACCTGCTGAACAATCATCAGGGAATCTCCTGGTAGCAGCATCAACATTAAGTTTCAACCAACCTGGTGGTGGTTTTCTCCATCTTGCTGTACCATCCGTAGCTCTCCCTTTGGCCGGTGTCATTTTCTCAATTGCACACGCCTGGAGGAAATTGGCTGCCCAAATAAGCCCTTTAGACTTGACATTGTTTGGTCCTTTATTTTAAATAAAAAATAAAATTGGGCCAAACAACGTCGTTCTGGTTTCGAATAAAAATTTATATTCAAGGCCCAAACAACATTGTTTTTTAACCCTTGTTTTCAAAAAGATATATTAATCAAGGGGCAAAAACAACGTCGTTTTTGCCTCTTGTTTAAAACAAAAAAAACCTATCTACCAAACGACGTCGTTCATTTAACTAATTCTACACTTTAGCGCATGTGCCTCTATTCATTCTCCCTCCTCGACCCTTGTCGTCATCGTTGTTAAACTTCCTTAGTTGTGGCCTTGCCATGTCCATGTGGGTGCCCCGAAAGCATGTGGTGTCCCTACCACTCCAGCCTGAATGATGGGGCACTCCTTGAAGGCGGACGAACGAAACCCTCAATTATAGGGGTTGGTCGGCCTCGGTCCGTCCCTACATGTCTATTACAATTTTTCACTTATACTCCCACACAAAACAAATCTTTAAGACTCACGAAAACAGGCTTCTTAGACGTTGAAGGCTTGAAGCTCAAGAGCAGGTAAGTCCAAACCCAAATAACTAAAATTTTATGAACCTAACCACAAAAGAAAAAAGACTACGAGGACCTTCTAGAAAATAAACAAACGTAAAAAAAAAAAACCCACTATTCATCATCGGCTACCTCGCACTATTAGTCCTTATACTTTTCACGCCCTCAAAAAAAAAAAAGACTCAATTTCTGCTCGCATGGTTTCATCGCTGTATGGCTTACCCTCAAGAAATTGAACCACGCTACCAACCGCAAGACCCTCAATTATCCAACGGCCTCAGGTGCGTTATTTTCAAAAATCCCCTTTCTAGTAATTTCAAGTTTTTTTTAGATAAAACCCTAAGTGGTTCTAGTTAATTTAATTGGTTTGATTTTTTCAGAAATGTGTACGTAATTGACGAGAAGATTCCGCAGCAAGTTGGGTATTTCGATAATTTTCAAGATCTGACTCAGCATCCTCCTTATGTTCCTTGTAAGTATTTTTTTTTTAGCTGTGAAGCCACAGTAGTAGTATTAGCTATTTTTTTTAACTACTTCGGAAAATTGGAATTAAATTACTATTGGGTTTTAGTTAGCTTGTGTTGTAGTAATGCAAAAATTTTATCTTGAATGTATAATGTTGAATTTTAGTTAGGTTTTCTTCAGTCAACGTGAAGATTATGTCTTGTATGTTTTGTGGTGCATTTTAGTCAAATTGTATTGAATTACTATAAAGATTCTGTAATCTGTATTGTATGTTTAGTGTTGGGTTTTAGTTTTATGGTCTTTTACGACTATGTCTTATATGTGTAATTTTGGGTTTTAGTTAGATTGTCTTGAATTTATATAAAGATTGCGTCTTGAATGTTGTTTTTGTAGTTCATGTGGAGGGATTTGCTCCTGGACCGATTGCGGGTCAGATGACTGATGGGGTTGATGAAGGAGTTAATTTTCAATGGAATTCTGGGTTTGAACCAAAGAGAAGGAAGTTGAAGGAGCAGGATCTTTTGGAGGGTAATAATTCACGGCTGTCATCTGTTGATTTCTTTCAACCAGGATCTGTTTCAACGGGGTTGGGATTGTCTCTTAGTAATTCTTGTATTTCATCTTCTGGGGAGTCTGCAGTGCTATCTCTTGTTGGTGATGAAGTTGATTGTGAGTTGCTGCGCCAGGATGCAGAGATTGATAGATTCCTTAAACTTCAGGTACGACTTGTTTAGGGACTTTAATTTTTATTAATGGGTGGTTTATTTACATAATCTTATCTTCAAATGTCAACTATCTTGATGTGATTCTCTCTTGCTTTGGAGCATATCACGTTTGTCTGTAATATTAAAGTAGTGTATGTGTAGTTTCAGTAATTATGTAGATACTAAAAATAAGTTCTAGATTTTGTCGTTCAATTGCCGTGTGGTTGATTTCATGATTATTACTGGTTCATAGAATACTTATATAGGCTAGATTGAGTTATCGGTTTAGTTTTAACGTTGTCAAGAAAGCGTATCAATCTTTTCTGCTGGCTGCTTTGTATTTCCTTAAAATCTATAGTCTGGTTGCATTTCTAACAGGCTGAGCGAATGCGGCAAAACGTCCTTGAGAAGTTTCAGGCGCAGCTTCTTCAGACTATCTCATCTGTACAAGAGAAGGTTCTTCAAAAACTGCATCAAAAGGAAGTGGAGGTGGAGAATATAAATAAGAAGAACATGGAACTTGAAGAAAGAATGGAGCAATTATCTGTGGAAGCAGGTTCTTGGCAGCAAAGAGCCATGTACAACGAAAACATGATAAATGCCCTCAAGTTTAATCTTCATCAAGTGTATGCTCAAAGTAGAGACAGTAAAGAAGAGTGTGGTGACAGTGAGGTCGATGATTCAGCTTCTTGCTGTAACGGTCATTCTATTGATTCTCGCCTGCTTTGCAAAGAGAACAACGACACGCGGGACTTGATTTGTAAGGTTTGCAGAGTCAAACAAGTATCTATGCTGTTATTACCTTGTAAGCATCTCTGCCTATGTAAAGATTGTGAAAATAAGCTTAGTTTTTGCCCACTATGCCAATCCACTAAGTTCATTAGCATGGAAGTCTATATGTGATGGAGTACAATCTTTAATGTCATGGTAAGATCACATCCCGTGTTCGTGCCAATGCTTGTATTTCTCCTGTTTCCCATATTATGCTGTGAAACATTCTCCAAGCATTTTGCATACTCATCATTGCAGGCAGTAGTTGGTAGATCTGTGGTCCTCAGCTCATTACGTTACTTTTAATACTGGAATGTTGGGATTCAGAAATTTGGGGCATGTAGAAATTGAAGATGGGGTCGGTCGGTCAAGACACAAGATTGTGTTTCTACATGTTATTAGTAATTGATTTATATCTTATTTCAAGTATAGATTTACATCCACATCCATGAAAAGGAGACCTAATTTTCTTTTCAAGGATCTAACCTCAAATTGACGGTTTCTCCAGGTTCATTCTCCTTCCACCTTTTCCATAAACTTTACTCTTTTTCTTAATCACCAGCAACCTTTTTAAAAAATTTTTTGTTCTTAGAATGGTATGTAGCTATCAAACAATATGTTAGGCCTGTTGGCTTCGTTTATATGCTGGTGTTTTTCATCTCGACCACTTGACTAGGAACCACAGATAAAATTCTGAAGCCGTCCAGTTTCTTTTTCTGTTCACATTTGGTTTAAATATTCTACTCTTCCCCTACTGTGTTCCTCCCTTGCCCTTCCAAGCTCTAGATTAGGCATATTTTGTACATTTTAGGTGTTTCTGGAGCAACTTAATAGTCGGAAAACCTATCACACCCAAAATCTTCATTGAATTTCCATAGCTTCTGGATTATTGTGTTTGGAAGATGGTTTCTTCAGAGGAATGAGGTTGAGGTTCAGATCTTGACATTCTTATGTTGAAAATGTTCTGGTAAGGTTGTCAAATGTCAAGAAAATGATTCGTAATTAATTGTCTTGAAATGTCAAGAAAATGATTCGTAATTAATTGTCTTGAAAGTGTTCACTGTCTGGGAAGTGCGTATGTAGACTTACCTATATCTAATCACCTCAAATATGATGGTGAAAGCAAAAAGTATAGCTTGGAAATGCTAAATCATTCTCAAATTAAGGTCGACAAATACTATTCAGGAGAGTGAACCGAAAGGGGTACTACTTTCATCATTTCCACCATTACAGTTAAAAATCCACTGTCATTTCACCTGGTTTCCTACATACCATTTTTCTTGTCTTTACCCAATTCCCAAGTTGAGCAATAAACATAAAAATTTGAAGAATAAATAGATCTGTTTTGATATTCCAACTTACAAAATCACTTTTATTAAACAAATACATGTTGAGATTTGAGCTTTTTACAGTGTTCATATGGCAATTGGACAGGTACAAGCCTTGGGAAGCAAGCTTGACAATTAGTTGAGTATTTGAAAAAGAAAGTGGAGGCAGATAAGAGAAGAGAAGAGAAGAGAAGAGAAGAGAGAATTTATTTAATGGGGAGAGGAAGAGAAAGATTGAAGAACTTTTATCTAATCATGCCTTAGAAAGTGATGACAAAGAGGAAAGTGAATATGCTTCCCCCATCATTATAACTCTCTCAATTATTATTCATCCCACCTCCTCTCCCACTTCCACCGCAAACCCTAGCCGATCTCTGTCCCTTCACCTCTTTATTCTCCCTTTTCTCTTCCACCTTCTTTTTCCATAACATAAAGGCTTACAAATATACATTCAGATCTCAGATGAACTTTCAAATTTTAATGGAAGTGTGACTTTACCAGAGTTCAATCATCCAACCCCCTCCCTTATTCCCTATAAAGCTGTTTTTCTTCTCTCTACTTTCTTTCTTTTTTCTTTCACTTGTGGGGTACCTTCTGCCATGATTTCTTTCTTTGGCTTACCTCCACTATCTCTTTTGCCTTTCTTTTTCTCATCAAATCTCTCTACTGTTATTTTTTTTGCTTTTTATTTTTCAAACCCAATTTATATCCTGCAATCTCTTCATCAGTCAAGGTTTATATTCCATACATTTAAATTCATGCATGCAGTTTTGTTATTTATTGTTTATATGAGATATCCTATGCATGCCACAGTTTCCGACTGCTATAGAGGTCCCATTATATCTTCATATCTTATATTAGATTGTGCTCTTGTCTTGTCTTTACCTTGTTTCCTCCCAGTTATTTATTGTTTTCTCTTAAAATTTCCATTTATTCCCAATAATATTATCATTTTTTACAAGTACTTTTTTCTTTTAAACACATGCTCTGATGAATGATCTTTTCCTATATCTAATTCTGCTTTCGAAGTGTTCTAGATACGCCATTGACCCATGTAAATTCAAGTTCTAGTTCTAACTTATAATGGTGAAAGCAGAATACTCAACACACTATATTTAAGCAAAACAAATTTCATGGCTTTGGCTCCACTTTTGGCAACAATGATCCTAGCAAATTATCCCATCTTTAATCCACGTCCTTGTCTACTCTTCCAAGGTATATCTTTCCTTAAAAAGACAACTGTTCTCATGTTTCATTCATAGCCTACATTAATCAATTCCCTAAACCAGCCTAATCTGCATTTCTCCACTTTAGCCGTATCCAGTGAACAAACCAAACCAATCATATCCTGCAAATCAAATCAAACTAGACCACTCTTAACGGTTTAAATTGATCAGGTTAGCGAGTTGAAAAAAGTCATTTTTTATGTTCAAATGATTAGCATTAATATGCATGCTAAGAAAACTAATTTGCACAGTATAATACTGAAATGAGTCATGATTAGCTACTTGAAGGAAAAGCTATTTCAAGTTGTCATTTGTGCAAGCAGTAGAACTGAAGGTCATGCATTCAAATCAAGTTGTAATAAAACACTTGGTCGTGATTAGCACAAAAGAATGCGAAGATGCGCGTGGAATTCAAACACCTGAGAGACAGGAGCGATTAGCCAGGTTTGGGTCAGGGACCATGGTTTAAGTGATCTACAGCTGATAATTCACAAGCTTTTTGGTTGATATGATTGAGCAGCCAAAAGAGTTTTCTTAGTGGATTATTAGTTGGCAATAATATCCGTATGATTACAGCAAATATTCAAGAATCGTTCCCAAAAAATATAGTACTTCAAGGAGTATGTAGAAAACTGGACAGCCCGCCATATCAAGCCAAGCAATGCAAATGATTTGAAACAGTTTCCCAGGAAGTGATAAATCATGACCCTCAGATCAAAATAAGTAGATAATATTAGTCGAATTTCGATGAAGGTAGATTGCCGTTTTCATAACAAGCATTATTGGTGGTCATCATAGTGAAAAATAACCGAAAACATGGCACTTTAAGAAGCTGCTTTGTGAGTAATGGACGTAGGAAGTGGGTCTTTTTCATATGCATGAAATGATGGTAGTGAGGATGATGGAGGGACCCTAAGATCAAAATTTTTTATCATGACAAAGGAATCCCTTGGATTGAGGAGTATTAGCAGTAGCAGCCTTGAATTATGGGACCCTTTCGAGTATTTTTGTTAACGCCTTTTTTAAATTTAATTTTCATTCTTGTTTTCTTCTCTTCTTCTTTAACATTCATCAGTCACAGTATACGAAAAGAAGAGATTAAGAGAAGAAAGAAAGAAAGAGAAAGGAATGTGATGTGCATGTGATCCAACAGCCTTTATGTTCCCCTCTTCTTAACTCACTACTCTAAACATACTTTCTGGTAAGCAATGAGTCTCATCAGGTTAGATTTATGGGAGTATAAAGAATGTATCTTACATAAGAGAAATATAAGAATAACAAATGGTTTATAATGACGTGGTTTGTGACACTTATACAAGTCAATTGATTTTGTATTATAAGTTTTATAGCCTGTATCGTTCATTAGTCTATACACGTGTGTACCACTCATATACGTTAACATGGTATTAGAGTAATTTAGCTTAACGGTAATGGATCCTGAGTCATCCGGTAATGAAACCACCTTACTTATGGACAAATTATAACCGGTCTGATAGTAGTCGACAATGAGCCTGACCGAATTATACTTACAGGGAGTGTTGGAAATATATTTCACGTTTGAAAAGTATAAGAATATTAAATCGTTTATAGTGATATGATCTGTGGCCTTATACAAACCAATTAATTTTGTATTAAAGAGTTTTATAAGCCCATACATATGTACCGCCATGGATGTTAACAGTTTCTTCTTCCTCGAGTCTTTTTTTGACAATCAGAGGGATCTAAGTACTTTCATGGTTAATCATGTTCGTACTAGTCTTGCTTAATGTTTGCCTTTGAATCTAATCATGAACAGTAGCAGATTAAAAGCATCCAATTAGTGAAATCAAATGGGTCCGATTCGAGTCACAACAAGTCGATCTCGAAACAGCAACTCTACTGAATATACTAATCGATACACTCAATATATTCAACGTCGCTTTAGTTGTACGTAACAAAGTTGGTGTAATTTATGGTAGGAACTTTCTGACGTAGAAGTTGAACATGAAAATGTGTTATCTTTAACAAAGAAGAAAGATCGCACAAAACTAAAGGAAGGAAAGAAAAAAGAAGAGGAAGAAGGAGACGAGTATGGAGATAGATGTTCTCCTCTTTTAATGCAACTCTAAAGCATGTTAAAATTTGCTTTATTTTATTAATAAGAAACACTAATCCATGCAATTTTACAAAAATATTTGGACCTACGTCCTGTTAGGAGAGTATTTTTGAAGGAAGCTGCTTTTTAATGTCTTTCTTTTTACAGGAAATCAGCTTTTGCATGCATTATCAAATCAGATTATTCCAAAGTTTTTTCTTTAATTTCTCCTATTTCTCTCCATCTAATCAACAGATACTTTTATTATGAGTCTTCTTAACGAGAGGACTCAACGAGCCATTAAATTATCATCGTTAGATATGGTGAAAATAAATATAAATTTTTGATTTATTCAGCAAAAACAGTTATAATTTTACGTAATATGTACAATTTCAATAAAATAAGAAGAATAAATAATGCACTTAGTAAAATTTACCCTAATCAATCAATTTGAACAACTTTTATTTGATTAAATTGGGTCAATATCTCTGTTTATTTTGATTCCTGCAAATGTAATACTTAATTTAAAGCACATATGAATGATTGAATTAAAGTTCCAACTTTGACGTAATACCTTATAATATATACTTTGTGAAATCGAGGAGACATTTCCTTTGGAGTTTGGAATTGTAAGATCGATGCTGTAACAAATTATTTTTGTAATGAGTATTTATTTTTCTTGTGATTCTTATGGTATCTAATATTCTCCTATGTTTCTCTATGAAAAATTGTTGGGTTCATCATTTCCTTCTCAGAGGGATAACATAAAATTTAGTTGGCCTAGTTTTGAGTTCCTTGAAAGAAATATATATAATCCTTTTTTTATGATGCAAAACTTTGAGCCATAGAGTTTACTATTATCAATGATACTCGTTTACTGTTTCATAATAATATTCACAGTGAATAATATTAACAGAAAATAAAAAATATTAAAATTTTTAACGTTGTTCGATCTTTCAACGATTAATCTACGTCAACAATGTATACTAAATAAAATTTATTATTTTGAATGGAAAAGTATAAGACATTCTCTCTCACAAAAGAACCAAACCAATTTATATCTCATTAGTTGGCTAAACAAATATTTTTTGATACATAACAAGTTAATAACTAAGGCCTAAAAGATATTTATAAGGAGAAGATTCTTTTACAATCTTATTCCTTAGTGAAGTGAGATCAGTAGTTTCACTCGTAACTAATATTGAATTTGTATAGTTAACCCAACAAGCAACATTAAATATGCAATGATCCGGAAATAATGTGAGTGGCCGTTAAAATTAAATAATAAATTAAGATATCTAAAATTACGAATGATGATAAGATGGGTCGGAATCAGATTGTGGTTTTCTCATTTTTAATTACAATATTTTTCTTGCCACATTTCTGTCTCATAATCCATCGAGTTACAAAATTATTATCTCATTTTTACCTGTATAAATGATAAAACTCGTCTCTGTCTTGTCTTTGCCCATCTCTTAGATACATAATTTTTCTAATTCATAAAATATGTATTTCTTTTGTAATTATTTTTGTTTAAAATATATAGTTTGTAATATAATTAATATTTAATTTAAAAATAAAGTGTAGATGTTTAGAATATGCTTTTTATAATTAAAAACCTAAAAAATATCTTAGATATTTTTTATTATATATTTTATATGTATATATAACGGGACGAGTACACAACATTCTAACTCTACTTTATCCTGTTATTTTTAATTTTGAGTTGTCTCATATTTAACAGGTGTGATTTTTTTTAATAGTAACAAATGCGGACATACAACGTGATTTAAAATTGAAATGATCTTAATCTATTCTTTGTTTGTAAGTTTTAACTCATCTTTTTCAAATTAAGAAATGAAAATAAATTATTTGAGTCTTTAAATTAACTGTGCACCTCTTTTTGTAAATGCATTAACACTCTTTACTATTAATTAAATTAAAAAATTCAAACCAAATTTGATATTTTTCTAAAAATTAATATAAATATACCGTAAAACTAATTTCTAAAAATATAAGTGAACTGATTCATAAGATGAAAGACTATCTAAAAGTAACAATAAATATTGCTCAATTTGAACTGTTTCTAAACTATTTTTGATAATATAAGATAAATTATATCGAAATAAAATAATACTATATATTTATTTTTTTATATTGTATAATTTCTGTTATTTTATATATATAAAATAATTTACATAAAAATATAAAATTAATTTTATTATAACATACGGCAATCTGCGGCATCGCGTTGGTACTCCGCCTAGTTAGGTGCTAATTTACTATTAAACAAAGAAAAAGATAATGCTTCCATGTTATCAAGACATATTAGCTGATATTTTGTAATTATACAGAAAAAGGAATAAAAACAACACTAGAGACTACTTTAGTAATTATATGAAATTGTATTGGTGAGATTGAAAATAATTAAATTAAAAATAATAAAAAACTTGAGAAAAAGAGCGATATTATAAAAAGAATTCGCAGTAAAAAAGATAAAATTATAAAAATAAAAATATAAACAATAAAGGGGCGTTCGTCTCTCTTTGTTTCCTTCTATGGTTGTATATTTTTTTTTGGTTTGACTCTCGGTATCCCCGATCCACTGGGCCGAGACTAATCCGGTTCGGGGAGGGTGGTTAGATTTTATTCCCCTCCCAAACGGCGTTGCGGGGAATCGAACCGCAGTCCTCCCTACCAAATTCAGCCTCAGGCACCACTGAACCAATCACGTTTGGTTTCTATGGTTGTATATGAGTTTTTAGGAAGTGCAGAGAGCAGAGATATATATATGCAAACTATATACACGAATACTCATAAGTCATAACAAAAAGGACAAAAACTGAGTTACAATACATTGATGGAGTTGAGAGACAAACGAGTATCTTGTCCTATCCATTAATATCAGAGTGCCATTTCCTCGTGGGATCCATATCCCCTCGTGACACACTTACCCCTTTCTTCTTTCCCTCACATACATACACCTTCTGCACTTGCTTTCACCACTTGCTTCTTTACAGTCATGGATATGTCTTCACTACGTTTCATTTACATCTTTATAGAAAAGAGTTTGATGCTTTTGTGCATGCATGTTTTTTCTAATTTAAAGAACATTTAATAATGCAGAAAGAAGGTTTTGTATTGTCGTCGTGGTGAGAGAAAAGGGTTGGTGATACAGACAAAAGAGATTGAAACAAGAGACAGAACAAAAAACCTAATGGCTTGTCGTATAGAATGCAGATTTCGATACTTTGTTTTTCCTCCTCTAAAAAATTATATATTGCTAGGGTTTGTTTAATATATAAGTTTGGTTTATCCTTATTTGGTCTGTGTTTTAAGTTGTCTGTTCTTGGGGTTCTCAGAAGAGATTATCTAATTATTACATTTATGATTTGTTTATGTATTACTAGGAATATTGAATAACAATAATATAATAGGTATAAGAAGATGGTTTTGAAAGGAACAGGAGGTGGTGATGTGAGAGATGGATGAAGTGGGGTTCACTTTCACTGTGTTTTAGAAATTAGAATAGAATCTTCTTGGTTTGAACGTGTAGGAAGAGTTATTTGTATGTTGGGGTGATATTGGTAGTCATGGTGGTGGTGGGCTCGGTAGTATCTGTCTTAGTTGCTGACAACTTGTGAGAGAGGAAGAAGATCAGATCAGCCTTTGTTTTCTAGATTTCCATACTTCCTTGTGGACCCTTTAAACCCAAAAGAAAGCTCCATAAATCTCCATTACTATAATTGCCCTATTTCTTATGCTTCTGTTACTCATAAACTGTTCAACCTCCATCAATGACATTGGTCCAATCGCATGATTGTTGGACCCATTTCTCCTATCAGTTGGCTCACATTAATGGATATTTACATAATTAACTTAACAAAACAGTGATTAATTTCCATATCCGTATTAGTGACAACGACTAAGCGATCCAAATATTTACTAACAGACCATAGATAGTGAATAAAAAAGTGAAACATGGTAAAATGTCGGGGACATAGAGGAGGGAAGCATCTAGATAGAGAGAAAAATGAACATGAAGAAAGGAATAGAGAGGGTGATAATAAATATAAGTGTTACAGAGGAAGAAAACAAAATAAGAATCACGAGAATGGAAAACACAGAGAAACCATAAAAAATAAAAGGACACAGTGTCCTTGACAGCCGCTGCAATTTTTGCAGAATACAGAAGGGTAAGTCTCTGAGAGACTGAGGATTAAGAAATATTAGCACTCAACATGGCATGTTGGTCCTAAATTAAATACAGATATATGTATGTATGATATGAGACTTGTAAGAACATCTCCTTCTCAGTAATAACTGCATTTCCCATTTCATTTGAACATCGGGACTCGAAGCTCACACTGTTCCTCTTCTCTTAGGTTTTGGTTTGTAGCATCTTCACGTTAAAAAATGCATTTAATTGAATGAGAGAGACTAGTTTGTTTAGCTCTTCTGTTTCTTTAAAAAATTTCGAAGAGAACACATGCAGACAGTTTTTGGTCTGTGCATGTTCAGTATGCTATTGTGGATACTGATTTTATTAAAAAAAATCTATTTCAAGGAGAATCTCATCGGTTAATTTGTTTGTATATGATTACTACCCCACTCCATTGTAAATAATATTTGAAATTAAATGTAGTTACTAACATTGTGTTTAGATAAGGTGTAAGAAAACTGAATTTAGCAGTAAAAGAGATTAATTAGTACACTAAGAGTGTGAAGTTCGATTCGATCTCTAATTCCGTAACGACTCTACGGAAGGCATGCAGGAGGTTCGCTAAGTATCTTTGAAACTCTCTGCCCTTAGTTCGTGGGTTAGCCGTACCTTTTCTTAAATTTTCGAAAAAAAATAAGGTGTAAGAAAGAAAATGAAAGAAGGATTGACTATAGTTTTTATATTGTATTGTAGAAGTAAAAAAATAAGAATGAATATCACTTGCCTTCTCCTAAAAAAAACTTCTATTTCTTAAGAAACAACTGAGAATTCTACGTCGAAAAGTTGTGGATGTAAGAAAAATTTATAAGTGGTGTAGATTTCACATCAGACTCACTTATGTCATTCTTGTCTAGTGTTGTCTTCCACTAAACCCACACTCACTACGAATCTTCCTAAAACTCTCAAGATCCAACATACTTGCTTTACTATCTCCTCTTTTACAACAGATTGTAATTAAGATAACATGTGATTGGCAAGACAACCGTTATTGCCTCAAAGGGGGGAATTTGAAAGTGTTTGTCTTGTTCAGGAAGATTACATTGAATTTTGACATCCTTTTTCCCAAAGTCAATAGTTAAGTATATTTATGGGAATTTAAAGTTATAAGAAGAAGGTGAAATTGTAAAGGAAGGAATTATAAGAGGTAGGGAAAAGAGGAGAGTTTTAACTTTGTTTTTCCAATAATGAGAATGATAGACATAATCAGAGTAAGCAGTTGATGAGTATCTAAGTGAAATAATTAGTAATCATTTTCCTATTTTTTTTTCTTTCACTTTGGACCTCATTCTGACCCTACTTTTCTCTCTTACTTACTCATCACTAAATGAATGCATTCCTCACTTTTATAGGATCCTCCTCTACCCTTAATTGCAGTGGTTTCTTGCCAAAAATTCCCATGATCTTTGTTGCAACCATTTGCCAATATCTGGCACTACAAATGTGCATAAGCTTGTATAGCTATTTGTATAGGCCGGGTTCATCATTTTTTTAGATTAGTTCGGTCATCTTAGGTTGAAAATCGAATTCGACCATTCAATTAACGGATTGGTCTGGTTGAATATATTTAGAGTTGAGCAGATTGTCGAGTCCGTATTTTAAAATTTTCACACCACAACTCGAAAACTACTGAACAGATTGAAAACCATCAAGCCAAAATCATATCAACCTTGTCGGATTAGTCAGATTTAGACCCAACAAAAATTGATCCGATCTGCTAATCCGATCCGATTCAACACAAAATTATGTGGATTTAAGTACGGTATAAATAAATTTAAGTCATATGATTGATTAAAAGTTTGGTTAAACAAGTAAACATGTAAAAATTTGAGTCAATTCATATCAATTAAACAAGCTAAATCTGAAACCTATATAAAAATGTGTCTAACGTACTAATTAAATGGGTCAATCCGTTTATTAAATGAATCAAATTCAGATTTAAGCTAATCATATTAATAGATCATATTGGCCAAACAGAAATTCCACCTGTAAACTCCAATTACCAGGCAATGAATTTAGTCGGGTTTTTTTTTAAAAAAGCCCCTAACTTTTTGGTCCAATAATTCAATCACCTGAGACACGTAAGCAAGAGAAAGAAGCAGAGGCAACAAAAAGCCAAAGTTGGGAAGAATAGACCCAAAAGTGAAGCTATGCAATAAGAGAAAAGAGAAGAAAACAAAAAAGAAAAGAAGGGTATGGGATGGTGTATAATTTGAAGTCAGTCAGTAAAGGCAGAAGAGGCCAGAGAGGATGTCTATATGATATTGATATTGAAGTTTGGAATGTTGTGGTAAGAAAAAATAAAAAAGGAGTGAGAAAGAAGGTTAGAAGAAGAGAAGCAGAAGAAGAAGAAGAAGAAATGTCGTCACCTAGAAACAGGCTTTAAATCCCATCACGTAGTTCGATGTATCCTTTACCTTATATATCTGCTGGAGAAGAGAGATGTAAATGATGGGATTCGAAATTGGAGTGTGTTCCTGTTGCCTTCCTTTCATTAAGCAACAACAATATACTTACAAAGTTGTAAAAAAAGACTGCATTCGTTTGACGTTAGTGAACTCATTCATCTCCCGGGGGGGGGGGGGGGGGGGGGGGGGGGGGGGGGGGGGGGGGGGGGGGGGGGGGGGGGGGGGGGGGGGGGGGGGGGGGGGGGGGGGGGGGGGGGGGGGGGGGGGGGGGGGGGGGGGG
>CANYCX011169425.1:0-25688 GCA_948193385.1 Breynia disticha f. nivosa
ATTTTAGTCCCTAAACTAAATATGCTTCTAATTTAATCCTTCAACCAAATAAATCACAATTAAGTCCCTTAACTTAATTATATTTATTCGGCAACCCAAACGTCATGGGCGGAATAAATTATCCTTTCAGTTAAAAAAAATATTTAGTATATGATAAAAGTAAAAAAATATAAAAAAAGGTGGTACCATGTAAACATTTCTCTAATTTTTCTTGTAAATTAGTTGTTTTTATTTTTTCTATTTTATAAAATATATTTTTTATGGATTTAAAATAAATATAAATCTAAGTAAATTTTATGTTAATTTTATACATGTATTTATATTTATTTTCTTATGAATTAAACTTAATATAAAATTTTAATTTAAAATTTATTAAATTGTTATAATTTTTTATAAAAAAACTAAATTTTATATAATTTTTTGTATTTTTTAAACTAAATATCAACTTTACATCTCCATTAAAACAATGTTAAGACCACTCGACTCTCACCTAGACAACCGAACTTCATTAATAAAAGAGTTTTGATCAATCGATTCCAAAATTAGTGAGAGAAAATAAGACAAAAAATTTTGAAAGATGCTTTGAATTTGCAAGTCGTTTATTATGATGCAACAAAAAGTTAAATCGAATAATAATGTGAGAATAATGAGAATTTTTATTCTGTTTTGTTCCACTATCTTTGTTTTGTACTAATCACAATTAAACAATGACTACGAGACGTAAATAAGAATTCAGATTTATTTTTATTATATTTAACCGTCTAAAAGTAATGTCTCAATAAGTTCGTTATTTTAGTCGTCTTATGTTAAAAGTCGTGTTAAATTGACACGGTATGACACCCAACCCATACATCATTGCTGCATGATTCAACAATTTCATTTAAGCATCATAATCTAAGTTATTATCTTTTAAAAATGATACAGAATCATGAAATGCTATACTAAACTGAAAATTTAATTTTTTTAATCAGAGTTTTCTAATTTAAGATGATTTATTGCCTGAAAAAACTTTAAATAATTTTAATGCTTACTAATTATATGTCAAAAACGTAGAAATTCAAATATAATTTAATATGCAAAATCAGCAAGTATGAAAAGGCGATCCCTAGTGGGATATGACATTAGTCAAGTTAGGTAAGGAAAGCACCTTCGTAGCGGTAATAATTTGGTTTCATAAATCGTAATTATATTAATAATTTTTTTCTGTTAAATATTATTATTTATGATATAACATTATAAAAATTAAATTAATATCATTTTTATCGTGTTTAATCATGTTCTCATTGATTATATTGTTCGGTCAGAAATTGTCACCTAACAAACAACCATACAAGAGGCATAGAAAACACAAGGCTCATTGCTCTTTTTAACTGTTGAAAAGTTATTATCAACAGAAAAAAATCTTTCCTCAGGTTGAAGAAAGGAATTGGTAAACAAATATTTATGTGGGAAAAAACAATTAATAATTATGGTTGAGGAAAAGTATAAAAGAAACAAAACCAACATTGCAATACCCCAAAACATAAAAAGAGTAAAAGAAAAGTGAAAGGATGAGAAAAAAAAAGTCAAAAAATGTGGGGATGATCAGTAAGACAGCATTACTACTATTTCTTTTATTAGTTGTAAAATCCCAAAATGCGTCCTCATAATTTTGTAAAGAAAATTTTGGTCCTAATACCTCATTTTCTTCCTCTGGACTACACAACAAAAGGCCTTTTTCTGTGTAGGAAAACCGGCTTCTTTGCTTCATACGTTGCCTGTTGTTTTTAGTTTTGTGTATATCAGAAAACCAAAATCAAAAGCCTGCAAATACTGAAATATACACTCACTCCCTCTCTCTCTCTCTCGAAAACCAAAACAGGGAAGGGTTGTTTTGGCATGTGTTATTAGTGCTCAAATCTGAAGTAACCAATGCCACACTTCTCTTCCATTTTCAACAAAAATTCTATCTTTCTGAAACCCTATTTTTTCATGTTTTTACATCACTTTCTTTTATTAGAGGGTTTGGTTTAGCTCCACTCTCTTCAAAGTTGGCATCTTTATTTTCTTCCTTCACAATTTTGCTGCACTTTTGTAAAATTTGGAGTTTTCTTGGATTGGTTTCAAGGTAAAGGTTGTTTGTGTGGAATTTTGCCTATTGGGTTCGTAATTTTGATCTCTTTTATTCGATTTTTGTTTGGTTTTAGTCTTCTTTGTTGATATGTGAATGCTTATATGTGAAGTGAGTTTTGATGGTTGATTGTTAGGAGTGGCATGTGTTCATCTAAACCTTCCTAATTTTTTTTTGTTACCATTTCTTTCACTCTCAGAGCATTTTGTTAAGCTTTGACATTTTAAGAACTTTTGAAGAGACCACAATGTTGCTTTTGGATCGATAAACTGATTTAGAGTGAGAATTTTTCTTCAAATGCTACTTATATTGTTTTATGTTTTTACTCATCAATGCTGATGCCTTTTGTTGTAACAACTAACAAGATTTGTGATCAATGTGGTATTTAAAGCGAATGCGGTTCCATATCAATATTTGGCATTTATTTTCTCGTGGGATTTTTGCTTGTTTCTCTTAGCTGGATATGAATTGTATCTTGTTCATGAGTTATCTTGATTGATTCTATGTATATTTTATTTATACCGGTATTCAGATTACTTTCTCTGTTTCTCAGGTTTTCACTTTAGTTGTTTCAAACTTAAATAGCATTTCCGGGCATTTATATTATAACAGATGTATTTTCAATTTTTTTTTGTTTCTTGTAAGTTTTTATTTGTATTTCAGTATTGGATTTGAGATTACGTTTTGATGGTGGGTAGGTTATCAATGGTGTCTGAAATAGTATGACAATTTTGTGATTATATGGAATGTTCTGAGGTCATTTGTTCATATACTGTAAACATATTTGGTTTATTAATTTTTGTGCATTTTTTGTTGGGCATCTATGGCATTTCCAGTCTATATGAATTCTGAAGTGAAAGAAGAAGATAGTCTTATATTTCATGTTCTGTAGCACTATGACTGTGGAGTATGGGATTTTGGTTTGGTCTATGTTTTTTGGCATTAGTTGTCACAATTGCGAAAAAATGATGTTATTTTCTTTGAATCTACAAATATGTTTGGACTCTGTCTGATTTCATTATGATTAGAGATAAGTATCCGTTTTCATGTTTAAACTACTAGTGGTCAGTTAATTCCCGTTTCTATTAATGCTGAAAATCTGTTGGTGTTTTCCTTGCGGCATTGGATTTTAAGGTTTAGTGTGGTATTAAGGTATTTCAATTCTAGTTTTGTTGCTTTCTCATAATCTATTGTGTTCCAGGTTTCTTTGGTTTGAAAATGTTGGGAGAAACATCATGGATCAGTGATTGTTACAATGGCATAACAAGAGATGTTAATGAGTTTGATTCATTCTCTCAGCATGGTGATGAAGGCAACAAAGAAGTTAATGCTGTTTCAGTGGACTTGATTTTGCCTGATGATTTGTTGGAACGTATCTTAGCATATCTCCCTATAGCTAGCATCTTCAGAGCTGCTTCTGTTTGTAAAAGATGGCACGAGATTGTCAGTTCAAAGAGGTTTTTGTGGACTTCGTCTCATTTTATTTCTCACAAACCTTGGTATTTTATGTTTACAAGCTCTGATGGTCCTGCCGGCTATGCATATGATCCAATCCTTCGAAAATGGTATGGCATTGAATTCCCCTGTATCAGGACGTCAAATTGGTTCGTTGCTTCGTCTTGTGGCTTGGTTTGCTTCATGGATAACGACAGCAGAAGTGAATTGTACATTTGCAACCCTATCACCAAAAAATGGAGAAATGTTTTGGAGCCCCCAGGGTTGAAATTTTCTGACTACAGTGCACTTTCAATTTCAGTGAACCGGGTATCGCATAGTTATACCATCTCAATTGTGAAATCTAAGCAAGTGCCAGGAAATTTTTTCCAGTGGGATCTCTCTGTTCACATATATGTATCAGAGAAAAGGATGTGGGTGACATCTTGCACTGAGATTTTCACGGGATGGAGAGGTGGGGATGAGAGTGTGATCTGCGACGGGGTTTTGTACTTCTTGATTTACTCAACCGGGGGCATTGCACCAGAAAATCGTCATGCTCTTATCGCGTATAACCTATCTAGCAGATATTCTCACGGTTTATTGATGAGGAGTTTCATTCCAGTGCCTTGCCCTCTCACATGTGGCCGTTTAATGAATTTGAAGGAAAAACTAGTAATGGTGGGGGGCATCGGAAAACCAGATCATCCCGACATTATAAAAGGGATCGGCATCTGGATTCTAAACGGCAGGGAGTGGCAAGAGATCGCACGAATGCCACACAAGTTCTTCCAGGGTTTTGGCGAATTCGACGATGTTTTCGCGAGCAGCGGGACAGATGATCTGATATACATACAAAGCTATGGAGCTCCAGCTCTGCTAGTTTTCGACATGAATGTTAAACTGTGGAAATGGTCTCAGAAGTGCCCTGTGACAAAGAAGTTCCCTCTGCAACTCTTTACTGGGTTTTGCTTTGAACCCAGGCTGGAGATCAAACCATGATCATTTATTTTTCCCAATAGAATTTGAATGTGGTGGTCTTCACAAATGTCTGAAAATTCCCACATTTTTACTTCTGTTTTCTTTTGAGTTCTTTAGGAAATCTGTTCCAGAAAGGGTTTACACAAAAAAAATGAAATGGGAAATTATTCTTTGCATTCTCCAATTTTTTTAGATATATTATATATTTTTGTTTATATTTTTTATATTACTTAAAAATCAATTTTTGCTGCATTAAGCATAAATAATGGAAATCAGATTCCCAAAAAAAAAAATTTTAATTATCTTTAATTAAAAATTACAAATAATTACAAAAAGTTTAAATAAGCAAATCACATTTTTAAAACCAATGTTTATAAATCTCAAAATATTAAATTTATTTGTGCTTAAAACAAATCTAATTACACTATATAATAGTTAATTATATATTAATAATAATTAAAATCTAGCAAATATATAAATTATAAATATACCACTTATAATATAAGCTTAAAATTTATTGTAAATAAGGGAATTATCTTTGAAATTTATGTAATGTCTTTTTGTATTATTGACGATTTTACTGTAATTTTGGTATATTTTAACATTTATTCTTTTTTAATTATTATTACCAAAGAAAATCCAAATATGCAATTATTGCTTTTACAACCACACTAATAACTATTTCCACAAAATGGAAAAATTAAAAAAAGCATAAACACTAAATAAAACAGTTTGATTTTCAATAACTGAAAAAACTAAAACGTGTTTCTTTTTCAGACAAGAAACTGATAACAGCTAATCGTACAGAACCTTAACGCCATTCGAATCTTATTACAGCTGACTTCCATGATGTCTCATGCCCAACACAGTATATTAAATTCCACAAATTTTCAACGCAGTAGTTCATGCGAGTTTTCAACAACTGTGCGAAAATAACCGACGAAGCTATTTTCCAAAAACTTAATGTCAACGTTGGAGTCACAGCTTAGTTTATCTGCATTCAAGGATGTCCGGACCAACATTATCAAAATCAGATGTACTTCACCGGACATGGACGTTACGGAGTTCAGATGGAAGGATTATTGTCCGGAAGTATTCAGGTTATTAAATTTTTGTAGTTTGATTTGAAGTTCTGGAAATGAAAAGTGCAGCTGAGATTATAGAGGCTGATGTGTGGGTTGTGACAGACAAATACAGGCGCTGAAGAATGTTGATCGTGATGAATATATGATTGCAATTTGTGATGATGAGGTTTTGCGTCAGGTTTCTTTGCCTAGAAAAACCGGTAGAATTATATCATTGAAGAATGATGATCGTTTTCTCATAAAAACATTGCGGAAATCTGAAGCTAAAGTAAGGAAATAAAACTTTGTTGTTATGTTCCATTGATGAACTTAGTTGAGTTTTGATTATTATTTATCTTGACCATAATATTCTGAGATTAAACAGATGATTCGGAGCATGCTTCCCAACTATTTTGATCATCTTGAGAAAAATCAGACTACGTTGTTGAGCACAATGTATGGTCTTCACGCTGTGAAACCTGGTGGAGGCCTTAAGGTATGGATTATATCACTTGTATACAGTCTGAAAAAGTCTGATTTTTCGTTGCTGAATTTCACTAATTATGGATTTTGATGACAGATGTACTTTGCAATTATGTCCAACATAATTCCATCAAATGTGGATCTGTACAAAACATTTCATCTTAAAGGATCATCGCAGGGGAGAAGTCGTAACAAAATTAGATTTGTTGATAGACACGTCCACAAGGATGCAGATTTTGATTTATGTTTCTACCTGGATCAACTTGTTCGTGACAGACTCTTACAGTAAGTCGTTTAATCTTGTCAATCATGAATGTAATTCAATTTTTTCAAACGATGAGAAGTGCGGATTTGTGAGAACAAAGTCTGATCTTATTCTGTGATTCTCAGGCAAATTAAGAGAGATTGCGAGTTTTTAGAGACAGAAGGCGCGATGGATTATAGCCTTCTAATAGGCATAGCTACACAAGCTCCATATCAAGGTGATTTCTCGCCACATATGAAGCTGTAATGCAGCTGTTATATTATTGATTGTGCCTATCTGATGTTCATTGTTGTTCACTTTTGTTAATCAACAGTTTCGGCTGAAGGCACTCGACCATGTAAGAATCTCTCCAGCAGCATCTCTACGCATTCGGGTGATTCCAGATGCAATAGTGTCAGAAATAACACCACGGATTACGTTTCCTCTCCTGCACTTACAACTCCCACTGGATACACAATCTCCAGCCCGTCTTCTTCACAGGACCTTGAGGTTGAAGATTTCACTTCTTCTTCTTCGGACTCGAGTTTAGAATCTGAAGGGTAAATAACTAAATATATATACCTTCTCAAATGAAAACATAGCAAGTCTTCAGAAAAAAATTATGCAGGCTAAACTCTGCTATATGTTTCTTGTGGCAGTAATGTTCTTGAACTTGGCGTGGAGATGTCAGCTCGCGCTAGTCGAACAAGAATGAGCAAAAAGGGAGACATTTCTCCAGGTTTTGCGACAGAAAAAGGGTGTCGCAATGTTGTGTTGTATTTTTCAATTGTGAACATATTTCAGAGTTACAGTGTGACCAAACGCATCGTGCATGCATACAAGTCAATACAGTTTGATCGCAAGGCAATTTCTGCTGTAAACCCGAAATTATATTCTTCTCGCTTCCAGGAGTTGCTCGGCCAAATATTCCAGGCTGATTCATGCAAATTGTGAGTCAGATATTTCCTTATCATCCATAATTCTATGCACTGGTGGAACTTTAATTTTGACTTGTTAAGTTTTTCCTAATGTGGGAAAGCTTAGAATGATTTGTGTTGGTGGATCTTAAGAGAATGTTGGTGTTTTGCAGGGAAGTTGATTCATAGCAGGAAAATGTGTGGCAGAGGAAACCTGCAAACCTGAAAGAAAATCCAATATCTTGTAGAAGTAAAACAGAAGAAACAGACAGTGTATAGTTAATCAATTTTCGATTTCCCAAGAGTTGGAATCAGACATATTTTTCGTATATGAGTTGTTTAAGGAAAATACAGCCACCGAATCAGGAAACAGAAAATTCAATCACACAAATGGAATTTTGTATTATTATAATGACATTTTGTAATATTACATTATACTTGTTGTTTATTAAAATATTTAATCTATATATAATATTGTTTAATCTATGTATAATATTTAATCTATATTGTTTATTAAATAATATTGTAAATAATTCCGATTCGCGTACCGACCGGAAAAGCCCGATCCCATTAAAGAAGAGTTGACAGAATTGGAAGAAGGAAATAAATCTAATCAAGGGAGAATATTTTGGGAATATTTGATTCATCCACAAAGGCGACAAAATCAATTTAAAGGAAATATTTGCTTGCCAAAGGAGAGATAATTTGGCTGCTAAAAGAAGACACCATTATAAATAGGAGAAGTTCAACTTGAAATAGACACACAGTCGCACACTCATCACTCATCAGACAGCAACCTTGCTCTTATTTTACAGTACTTTTTCAGTCATTGACGAAACTTTATTTTTTTGTATTTTCTTTACATTTCGCCGTCATCTTTAAGTTTCTTGTTATTTATTATTTTCGATTTAACTATTTGAGTTCATTGAGTCAATGATCATTGAGGAAAGATCGTCCTATTTTCTTATTAGCAATCGTTTGATTAAAGTTTAAGTTTTCACACGTTTGATTTATTTTTTGGTTTGAAATAACAATAAAATTCTTGGCACGCTCGCTTTTATTTTATTTTTCTAACTTCGTTCGCGCTTTCGTTGTTAGGAAAGGACGACGTTTGTCAACCTTCTAGAAAGAGACAAACAATTTGGCATGCCCGGTGGGACGCGTGTCAAAACTGGTAGTGACAAGAAATCAGGAAGCTGAAGCCAAAGTCATGGAGGAGGCAAATAGTTCTGTGGCTCCTGGTGTGCCGGAGGTGCCTTCAGGCCAGAACACACATGACATGATCCAAGCAATGCAGAAGTCAATGGAACAGATGACTCAAATGTTAACTTAGTCAATGACCCAGCTAGCACAGGTGGTGACTTAGGCCATGACTCAGGGAACTATGATTTCCGTGCAGAAACCTTATGTAGGAATGGTTGAGAGTGTCCAGATCTCAAAAAGGTCAGAACCCATGGCTCCTCTTCAACCAGTGATTCTGGTTGAGACTGAACGAGGCATGCTACCAGAGAGGATGCCTAAGGAAACCAATAATATGAAGGTCAGAGGAGATTTAGAAGCTAGCAAAGGAAAATAAGTTGCTACGGTCTACCAACCTCCACATAAGAAGAAAGAGGTGCCCAAAACTCCAACATCGCCAGTGGGTCAATCTGTTGCTCGCAACCACAAGAGCTATACTGGCCCACTGACACAACTAGGTTTGTATGAAGAAAGAGCTCCCTACAGTGGCAGAAACATCACGCTTGGAGTAGTGGGAACTTTGAACCCGTTGTCAATGGACTGCCCCTTGAGCAGAACTCACTTCTGCTTACTCAGACCTTGTATGGTAGAAACACTGGTTAAGTAGATGCCAATGCAGTTCGCGAGGTGGTACGGTATTTGTTAGGCCTAGGTTTTTGGCCCCTTGCAAGACCAGAGTTTTGAAAACAATATCCGAAATATATTGACAGGGAAACTTTCCCAAAGGGGTGAAAATCTCTAATTTTTCTTTGTTTTCAGGTGACGGAGGCCAATCTACAGTGGAGCACGTTGCAAGGTTTACCATGCAATGTGGGGGGGTTTTCCAGATATTCTAACTATTACAATATGCTAAGAAGGCTATTACCAAACTCCCTTAAAGGGGTAGCTTTTGCCTGGAACGTATTCTTGTCAAGAGATTCTGTTTTCAGTTGATCGGATATGCAAAAGTTTTTTCATGCTCAATTCTTTAGAAGTGAGCCTGAAGTAAGTATAGAGGATATGTTTAGACTAACCTAGGCTCTTGGAGAAAGGACACATGATTTTATTGCTAAGTTTAAAACAATGAGGAACAAGTGCAGATTGCTTATTCCAGAAATTGAGTTTATAAGAATGGCGCAAAGAGGGCTAGACTTTGAGTTGCGCAAGAAATTCTAAGGGATAGACTTACATGATTTTTATGAAATGGCGACTAAAGTCACGGAGTATAAGAAGTTGTACAACTAGAAAGAAGCAAGCTATGAGGACTTATTTTCAAGAAGTGCATCTTGTGGATGTGTCAGAAATTCCTAGAGTAGAAGTGGCAGTAGTGGCGAACAAGGGGAATACTACTTGCCCAAAGTTTGTCAAACAAAGCCCAAATTCTAAGGTCAAATGAGGTGATAAGAGGAACATTCAATACACCTTTGATGTTACTAAAACAAGAGAAATTTTTTATTTTTTGTTGCAGGAACATTTCCTAAGTCTGTCAGATGGTCATACCCTACCGTCAAAGGAAGAACAGAAGGGAAAAGACTACTACAAGTTACACAACACGTGAACTCATGCCACAAACGTGTGTTAAGCATTTAAGAACATGTGCAGAAACGCATCAACAAAGGAATCATCAAATTCCCAGAGAAAACCATATTGGTGGACAAAGATCTTTTCTCAAGGGGGCAGACTCTGAAAATGTAGCCGCCATTGACTTGAGGGACTGACTCAATGAGAGACGACAAAAGAGACAGAAGGAAATGACCTAAGGCAAAGAGGCAGGATTCATAAGGTGTGGGTAAGGAAAGAAGACGTGCCAAGACAAAGAAAGGTACCTTTGGCTGAAGAAACATCTCGTCACATGCCTCGTTTTATCAAACCACCAGTGTCAAAGGAAACTGAGAAATGGGTAGTGGTGCAAGATCGCAGGACAGTGGAAAAAGGGCCCGCACTCAAAAAGGGTGAGAATAGTGCAAGAAACTAGCCTTGTGTTTAACAGAGCAAAGTCAATAGCTAGACTTACAAATTACAAGACAAAAAGAGAGGTTTCTAACATGCCAATAGGCATTGATAGAGAAGCAGGCCGAAACTCAAGCCATTATGGATCAGGTGTTGGTTGGTAATATTGTCAAGACGCACCATAGTAACTTTTGCCGAAGGACCACTGACGATGCAGAGTCAGTGGACAGTAGCAGTGAAGGAAAAAAAGGGATTCAACCAAAAATAAGTAGTTTTCAAGTTGGAGAATTATCAGTATTTTATGTGGGTATGGTTTTGTTGTTTTCGCCTTCTTATTTTAGGAAAAATGAAGAAGGTTCAGAAGGAAAGGTAACCCCGCCAATGAATGAAAAGATTGAGGGACAATGGTGCCCCGTCAATAGGTTCAAGGGAGAGGAGCCTATGGGAAGGGCAAGGTTGCCCATGGCCGAAACAAGTTACTTGGTTCAAGAAATAGAAGTTAACGTGCAGGTGGGTGCCACCAGTGACGGCCTAGATACCATGTTTAATTCTGCCAAAAAAATTGAAGTTGAGGATCAACCCCTGCCAAAGGACGAGCCTTTGGAGCAGACCAACCAACTATTGGCTTTTAGGTTCCCAATTGAGGTAAATCATACTAAACCATTATACATAAAGGCTCACATCATTGGCAAGCCTTTGGACAGGTTTCTGTTGGATAACGGTTTAGCTATAAATGTTATTCTATGGAAAACATTGTTGAATTTATGAAAATATACTCAAGATATTATACACACTGACCTGGTTGTGACCGTAGTAACAGGTGATGCAGCCAAAACATTGGACATCATTTCATTGCAAATCCGTGTTGGGAGTAGAGTATGCACCTTTGCTTTCTTTGTGATTAATTCCACAGCTAGCTAGTTATAAATTGTTGTTAGGGAGAGACTGGATCTACACCAATTTTCGTCTATTCTTCACCAGTGCCTGTTATTTTGGAATGAAGGACAAGTGAAGACAGTTAGAGCCGACAAAAATCCATTTAAAAGGGAGGTCAATATGGTAGATGCTTGCTTTTACCATGGAGACACACAATCAATAACCTTATAGGGCTCGAACAAGAATGACAGACCTACTAGTCTCACTTTTACCAAAGAAAAGGCTATGGTGATACTTAAACAAGGTAGTCCCACTGACAGGCCACCTTGTCCCTTGGGCAGCCATGTTCCAAACGAATAAGACGACAAGGAAAAAGGAAGTTGGAAGAAGCTGTGCGTACCAATTTTGCTACAAAACTGTAGCAGTCCAAGGAACATTGTGAACCAGAGGTCCTTGGAGCTGAATTAATTTATGAAGAGACACTGTAAATGGAAGAAAATAAAATGAAGTTGGAAGACTTAGAATCAGCCCTACAAAGATGAAAGATGTCAGGCTATAAGTAAAAGATTCTCTAAAAGAAAGAAATTTAATAACACAGGCTGAACCGAAAATTGCTTACGTCAATGGCTTGCTACAAACAGACCTGTGTGAAAAAATAAGCATCTGGTCATTTCAGTCAGACAAGAACAATTTCATTTTAAACCTTTGACTACCATCACTATTCAAGAAACTTGCACAAAATTGGTCTCTGACCATTTTAAGTGTACAAGCAACATGTGGTAAAGTAAGTTTCTGACCAATGAAAGCATACAAATAAGTTACAGAAAAACAAGCCTTTGGCCGTTTTATATATCGTAGTAACAAAACTGGTCATTGACCTTTTTAAGCATTTAGAGCGTCATAAGATAAACTTTTAATCACCACAACCATCTAGGCAAATCACAAAAAGAAGAAATAGGCCTCCGACCATTTCAAATTATAACACGTGCAACAAAATTGACCTATGACCACTTTATACATTAGAAAAGTGGGAGTAGAACATACCTGTTGGTGAGCAACAAATGTTTAATAGTAAAGACCTACACAGGAAGATGAGTCATTTCAAACAATCCAACAACATTGGCAAAACCCATGTTATTCAAGTTACAGTACCTACAAGTAGATGTTTAGTCCATTGGCAAGTTAGTGTTTGGCCTCTGACCAAATAATAAAGTGAACCTATAAAGAATCAAGCAAGTTACAAATAAAGCAATAGGCCTCAGGCTATTGTATGCAATCAACCAAGCCCAAGAGGTACTATTGGCATCACGACTAACCTGCATAGAAATTGACCTCTGGCCATTTTGCGTATTCCAAATAATCAAACAAGTTATAAGAAATAAGTCTCTGGCCATTTTAAGTCATTGAATACCTGCACAAAAATAGGTCTCTCATCATTACAGGAAAACAGACTGCTGACCGTTTTATATATTTTATTACCTATGACAAAAATTGGTCTTTGACCATTTCAAGAGATAGCAACAAAAATAGGTCACTGATCATTCTTAGTCAAAAGTACCTCTGGCCATTGACAACAGCCCAAACAAATCTTACAACACAAATTTGTCCATTGGCCATTTTAAACATTCCAGAAAACAATAAGGAAAGTAGGTCAATGACCACTGCAAAGGAAAACGGTCAAATGAGTTTTCAATGAGGAGTTACCTGAGTCATAACTATGTCAAGCGTCCATGAAGTGTGTTCACAATCTGCCAAAGGAACCAAAGTAAGGTCAGTAACATTTTTATAAAAATTTTGGCAGAGTTTCTCTTACAATATGGACTAACCATACCTGCAGAACACTCAATTTCAAGCAACCAACAACAATTATTTGGAAACATACCCGGAAGTTCTTGTTCGTTGCTTGTCAATGACGTCATTTGGATTGTGTTGTCAATATAGCGTGTTTTAATAGTTTGTTGGCATTGGATTTTCCATTTTGGTGTTTGATTAACAAAAATGATATATGGATTTTTGTGGGATAATGTGTTTAGAGAGTATGGTAGTGTCAATTTTTGAGTTTGAAGTTTGTAGGAGTTTGAATTTTTTAAAATGGGTGTTGTGGAAGGAAGCAAGTGAGTTGGGTAAGAATTTTAGAAATGAATTTTAGAAATGGGTTGCTTTGCAGTGGAAACTTAGTTTGAAAATTAGAAGTGAATGAGAGTAGAAGATGAATTTTTTTAGGTGGTTTTTGAATTAAGGAGACATAGAAGAAAATCATGTTTGGTTACATCGAAAGAAAGGTGGCCTTTGAAAAAAAGAGAATGAGAATGGTTGGAGTTTGGAAAGTGGATTTAAATGAGTGGTGCAGGAGACTTTAAAAATAAGTGATGATTTAAGTGGGCTTATTGTGAAAGATTGAGCCAAGTTTTATTTCAAGATTTGATGTACATTAATACACCATTCAAATTTAAATGCTTTAAGTTTTTTGGTGTAGGGGACAATTATTTACACAAAAAATAATTCTGATCTGCAGACCGAATTAACCGGACAAGCTCGATTCCATTAAAGAAGAGTTGACAGAATTGAAAGAAGGAAATAAATCTAATCAAGGAAGAATATTTGAGAATATTTAATTCATTCCACAAAGGCAACACAATTAATTTAAGGGGAATATTTGCTTGTCAAAGGAGAGATAATTTGGCTGCCAAATGAAGACACCATTACAGAAAAGTTCAACGTGAAATAGACACAATCAAAAACTCATCACTCATCAGACAGCAAACTTGCTCTCATTTTACAGTATTTTTCAGTCATTGATGAAGCTTTATTTTTTTGTATTTTCTTTACATTTCACTGTCATCTTTAAGTTTCTTGTTATTTATTATTTTGGATTTGACAATTTGAGTTCATTGAGTCAAGGACCCTTGAGGAAAGATCGTCCTATTTTCTCATTAGTAATCGTTTGATTAAAATTTAAGTTTTCGCACGTTTGATTTATTTTTTGGTTTGGAATGACGGTAAAAATTCCTAGCAGACTCACGTTTATTTTATTTTTCAAACTTCATTCGCGCTTTTGTTGTTAAGAAAGGACAACGTTTATCACTCTTCTAAAAAGAGGCAAACGAAACTAAATTTAGAAAGTTTTCACAAGTTTTTGTCATTTGGCTGGGCATAATCGAACACATGACATTTTGTAATATTAAATCACATGTATTGTTTATTAATAAACTTGTAATAATATATGAGTTTGTAACATTTACTATTACCTATTAGTATAATTTATATTTAAGTTATTTATCTATTTTTCATGTTTTAATTTTTCTAAATTATTATTTTAATTGGTTAGTTAATAAGAATTCATTAATTAACTCATTAAAATAGTAGTAATATACTAACATTAAATATTTCTCGTGTTTTAATTTTGATATTAATAATAATAATTAACTTGAAAGAAAGTTAAGAAACTAATAATATAGTTTAAATGATTTATGGTGTCTTTGATATTTTTGGTTAGAATAAAAGCCTAATAGATAGTTAGATTTTGAGACTATTATAGATTAAACTTTGGAGGTTATCCAAAAGGTTTTCTAGTAGTAAAAGAAATAGTATGTTGACCTTTTTTCGTCTTCGTTTAGAAAACTTTCTTAACTGTATAATTAAAGTATAGTTTTGATTTGTGTGTAAATAATAAAGAATTCAAATATGAATTTGTATTGCCTAAAAATTTATGATTTTTGAATTGTGGATTAACTAAATGGTACCCTAAGTTACATTACACTAAACTACAAAAAAATAAAAAAAAAGTATAAAAAGAAAATAAAGAAAATGAAATACTTGAAATAAACTATAAGAGAAAATAAAGAAACTGAAATATTTGAAATAAACTATAAGAGAAAATAAAGAAAATGAAATACTTGAAATAAACTAAGTTTAACAAAGTAAATCACAGACTAATGATTGAAGGGCATACACTAGACGACCACGAATGATGACTAACTTGTCATTCGAAAGCGATCACTTTAGATTTTTCTACGAAAGCGAGTTCTAACTAAGACTATTCTATGTTAACTCAGAAAAAATAAAAGCAAAATGAAAGTAGTGAATTGTCTGCGTATCTGTCCCATTCAAAGTTTCCTATATTTATAGACATATGCAAGTGGTTATCATTCCCAAGTGGTTCTTCCATCTCTTTTTTGTTCTCAAGCCACTTATTAATTCCTTCAACAAAATAGACAACTTCTATTCATGACACCTTGGCGAGCGGTTTCATTCAAACAACTGTTCTCCAACCATAAAACTCAACTGCTCCCAAATTTAAAAATTATGCTCGTTTAACCCTGCCACTTCCACGTCAACTGTAGCTTAAACTCCTTATATTCTCTCGCGCACTCATTCTTTTCTTGCTGCACAGACAAAATATTTGTTTGCTAACAAGACCTGCAAATGATTCATTTGCTCGCGAACGAAACTTGTGAATAATTCGCTTACTTGTCCCTTTGTTCGCACGAACCTTCCTCAAATGTAAATTCGTTAGTAGTTAACAACATAGTTAAAAAGAGATCATCGATCACTTAAGTGTGGCATTGGTGATTAGAACTTTATCTAATTAAATGTTTAATGTTTTTGTTTTCTGTATACTGTCTACTAAAGAATTAAATAGACAGGATATTTATCATTATCAATTTTTTTATTATTTCCGTTGCATATGTTAATTAATTTGTTACTCAATTCTTGGTTCAAATTTTATTTTTCACATTCATTTGATTTTAGTTTTTGTAGTTGCAATTAAGTAATTTTTTTATTAGTCTATGTTGATCAATCTTATTTTTGTTGTTATACTCTGATTTTGTTTGAAGCATGTAATTAACATATTTTCATTACAAAAAAGGTCATTTTCGACCAAACTTTTTCGACAGAATTTTTTTCATTGGAAAAATTAGTTTTTTATTGAAATTCGTTGGAAATTTATGGGTGACATGAAACTTTTGAAAATTTGGTGTCACAAAATTTTCTAGTTCTATTTTCAATAAATTTCTTTAAAAAGTTTTGACATAATTCATGAAAAAATTTAGGCAAAGATAAAACGTAAAGTTCATTCCCTCTAAAAAATTCCAGCCAAATTCATCATAATATTTTCGATAAATTTCGTTGAAAAATATCAGTTAATTTCTTTAGATTTCGTTGGAATTACAAAATTCAAATTCAATTAAACAGTCCCAACTCGATTCTACTAGATTATATTCGTGTAATTGACCAACCAAACGAGTCGTGAATGCACCACCAGAGTCTCATTGTAACATAACATTCACCAAAAAAATGGAGCAATAAGGAAAAGAGCCTATTGTTGTTTAAGAAAATAATCACAGAATACCAATAATTTTTTTTTTAAAAGTACCTCCCAATTTTATTAATAGTCAATAATCAAATAAAACAAAGAAAGCAAAAATTTCAAATACAAAATCACAATATAAGAAAGATATAAAAAGTAAGAGATAGAGATCAAGCAATTTGAATTACGAGATTTTGCCAAATCTCGTATATCTATAACTTCTAGCATCATAAATAAGCATTTTTCGTACTTGATCAGGAGGAGTTTCATTCACTACGTATTTGCCCAATGACAGTGAAGATGCATAATTAGCTAACCTATCCGTAACTTGATTGTACTCCCGAAAAATGTGTCTGATCGTTACTTCTCAATTCTTTCCGAGCATATGATTGATGGATTTTGTTAGAGACATGATTTTTATCAACCTTGATCCCAACATTGACGTAATCCAATAATAGTAACTAAACAAAAAAATTAAATGAAAATCTAGAAGGAAAGAATCCCTTTGATTTCTTTGGAAGAAAATCAGCCCAAAGTTGCAGTAATAACAAATGAAGAATCCTTGTCTCAGATTTTATACATCTCCATAATTAATTCTCTAGATTACACACCCAAGTAGATGGGCACTATATAAGCAACTAATGTTGACCTTAAAACGAACAATCCAAATATCATGAACAGAAAAAAAGAAATACTAATTGTTTAGTTATATAGTGATAATTAGGGTTTTGTTGGTGATGATGAGCAAATGAGTTCTCTCGCTCCAGCTCCGGAAGGAGAGGGTTAGGGCTCCATGCTGCAAGTTCATGGATACCCATTGACTGCACCATTAAAGGGCGTGCAGTTCTAGGGTTTGCATGGTGAAAAGAAATTTGCTCAATAACATCTGGAACATTGCTTAGTGATTCAGCCAAAATAATTTATTGACCAAGTTCTTGTTCTGCTAAGAGGTGCCAATACCTAGAAACCTAACTTTCGCTGCACCTCTGTCACGTACCACCAAATTAACTTCACCTTGCTAGCTTCGAGAGAAAATCTATTCCCCAGATTTTCTTCACCATCACAATTTAATGCCTTATTTATTATACCGCTTTGCCCCTTCCTTTCCTATCATATAAGTACGTATGTAAGAACCCTTTGGTTTCGGTCGTTCAATATTAGAACATGCAACTGATCCATTTATGCATAAACTTTTTTAGTGTTTTCTTTTCCTCAAGTTGGTGCTTTTAAATTTGCTAGTTTGATAAGACGATTGCAAATGAGCTCCTTTTGATCCAAAACAAGGCAAGAGTAGAAGACATACTCGTCTGCTTGTTCATGAATACCTTTAACTTACGTGCAGATGTATAGAAATGTAAGTTATGGGTTTGCATGACCTGGGAGACGTGTTTGCCTTCCAGTTTCCTTAATTGGATTGAAGGGAGCTCTTATTGTCAGTTTATTAATCTCACCTTTCATTGCTCAGATTAACGAGAATTTAACATGTAAATGCAATGATTCTCTGGTAAACTTCTTTTCTTGAGCATTAAACTTGTTTTTATTGTTGTGTTTCACATATAGGTATTGACGAGGAACTTGGATGCGTGAAGAAGCTGTCTAGTTTTGTTATTCTGGGTCAACAAAGAAACCGCCTAGTTAAATATATCGGTGGCCATTTTAGACTTGGACTATCTTCACTATTTTCCTTCATTATTTTTGTGAAAGTGGCGAAGATGAAATCTTCCGGTCGTGGCTGAAGAAGCATTATTTCATATATGAGCTGTTGATATTTCAGAAAGCTGATGTTTGACATATTGAGAAAAGGTAGAAAAAGAAGAGAAATGCATGAAGTTTGACGCCGACTTGCATAGACTATGGAAGCCGTGTGTTGAGTGGATGGTTGCCGGCAGGCAGTCTACGGATTTTTCTTTGCCTTAAAACATGGGTTTCAACATAATTTTTCCATTATTTCTGTTAAATAGTCAATGCATAATTGTTTACCATAAAAAAAAATCGCGTTTTCTTTTTGACTAACGCTGCATTTACTACTCCATTTCGTTTTTTATAAAATATACATCAATGTTATTCGAACTAGATTGATAGTAGAATAAAAAATAGATTGAGTGGTTGATTTATTAATTAAATTAATGGTTTATTGGTTGAATTTAAAATTTAAAAATATATGTTACTTTTTTAAATACTTAAAATTAGATTGATTTATCAGTTGAACCAGTAAATTTAATATTTTGCATATTTTAAAAAAATATTCATTTATAGAACTGTTCAAAATGATAAAATCGAACTAAATCGATGGTCAATACAACTAATCTGACCAACTGAAGAACACCTGTTAATTGAAAATCACCGGCAATTCCTTGCGTATTCAACAATCTTACCGGCAATTTCCTTGCGTATTCAACAATCTCAAAAGGAATTTGAGATCTCATCTAGAAATTTTCAAAAGTAAAACGTAAGTTTAGTGGCAATTGTATCAATTTAGTATCAACTTGTTGAAATTCTCCACTTTCTTATTCTCGCTAGTAGTAGTCGAGTAAAGCTTTTTATCGAGTTCATATTTTTGTTTAAATTTGATTTGTTTAAAGATAGCAAGTTAATGAATATATTTATGAGTTTTTTTCAATTTTACAAAATAAAAATTAAATATAATTTCATTTGAAAGCAAGAAAGCGAATTTGACAACGAAATAGTGACAAACGACGAGGGAGAGCCAAGAAAACAACGATCGTGCGAGTTGAAAGAAGTAAAAAACAATCTAATGGTGATTGGAAAAAAAATAGGATTTGGTGATTATGACTAGCTGATGGCATCACATTATTAAAAATATTGGAATTATGATGAAATAAGATAAAATAGTTTCAAAGTAATGTTCTTTTGTCTAAAAATTTCAAAATAACATTTTTTTGTGTAAAATTATGTAGTTATACATTACATATCATAATTTAAATACTATATTTAATAATGGCACAAAAAATTTAGTTAATTTACCTAAAAAAATTAACATACTTAATTTTTTTAAAATGATAATTCATGATTGTCGTTGTATGTATTCATTTAAAATAATATTTATCTCGTATAACTTTGTACACCTAAATTTTATAAAAAAAATATACATCTTTGTACAATTTACAAACTTATTCACGAGCATGTTCACTAGCTTAAACACAAGGATATTAAAGGAGTGTGTTCATGAGTTTACAATCCGAGTAATTTTTTTATATATATTGTCTCAATATATGCACATTTTTTTATTTTTATACACATCATTTATTGTTTAAAAATCATCTTTACATTTATTAAATTAATAACATTCTCATATTCAGATTTATTCATGCAAATATTATTAACTCGAAGTCTCTGATTTTTTTTTATATGTATTATCTTAATATATATACAATTTTTTATTTTTTATACATGTTATTTATTATTTAAAAATCATCTTTATATTTATCAAATTAATATTAATAAAAATATTATTTAATTAACATAATTCATTAAATAAAAATATTATTAAATTATATAATAATTACTGTGTACAACCAACTTAATTATTTAATATTTTAATTTATGCAGTTGTCTAAAATCGTACGTGATGGGGGTAGTAAATGAGAAGGGTTCGACAACCGCTCATCTTTACATCATTGTTTTTGTCTTTTAACCCAAACAACATGCAATAAATTCGTACATAAGTTCAGCAGTCAATGGTGTAGAACACAGTATACAGAAGGTGCGGATTTTGATTCTTGCATTTGTATCAACATTAAGAGAGACATATAAACTTTGACCTATTTATTCACAAAATCTTTTTAAGATTTATGTTTTTAATTCGTGAGCTAATATTTCTTTTGGCAATTTTAAAAATGAAGATTAGTTAGCAACTTCCATACACACCCTTCCAAAATTGGAAAATTCCACTCTACAACACACATCATCTATCTTAGAAAATAATAATAAAAAAAAATCAGTTAAATTTGTGTTTAATAAAAATAAATAAATTTAATATTAAAAATATAAAATTAATGAAAATGATATTAAAATGCATTATTTTTTTTAAAAAATCATATTAAAAACAACAAGACAAGTACAACCACTTCAGTTATTCTAATTAAGTAAAACAAAACTTTTAATTACCAAAACACCACCCTTTGGAAAAAATCCCCAATTAAATCCTACTTATATTCTCTCCCAACTAGGGTTTCACTTCCGAAAATCCTTTCATCGGAATGAGAGCTTTCAATTCTGATCTATTCGACCCGGCTAGAACCGACATGGACTCCGACAACAACAACAACGATAATAACGGAGCTTCGTCGTCCGATGGGGATTTTGGTTTCGCCTTTAATGACAGTAATTTTTCCGACCGCTTACTCCGAATTGAAATCATGGGTGAACCCTCCGATAATAGGTCCGACGGCGAAGGCTGTACTAGCGTTGCCGATTGGGTTCGCCACCGTAAGCGCCGGAGAGAAGATATTAAGAAGGATATTAGTACTAGTAATAATAATACTGGTTCGTCTTTTTGCTTATCTTTTTATTTTTTTTGTTGGGCGATTATGTGGTTTTGCTTTCAGCTGATAAACTTGTAATCTTTTTTTTTATTTACCGCTTTTGTTATTGAGAGATTGTTGGGGTTTTGTTTGGACTGGTAAAGTTGTATTTTTGTTGAATGTTAGCTGGAAATCTTCATTTGGGTATTTTGCTTGTGAAATTTGAGGTTTGATTAGCTGAATTTACCTGGGAAAATTGATTCAGTGTATCAAATTTGTGTTTGATTCTGAGAAAATGTGAAGTTGAGTCCACTGAGTGGCTTGATTGAGGATTTCTTTGTCATTTTGGAAATTGGCTATGAAATGAGTTTTTTTTATAAAAAAGTTCTATGCATGTCTTGGTTGTTGCTTTGGTGGTTCTTTCGCTTTGCTCACTAAATATTTCTATGTGTGCAGATCTTTCTGTTGGTGCCGAGGAGCAGATATTAAGCTGCAACCAGCCTGATATGGACGATTGTGCGGCAGGCGAGAATCTAGATGAGGAAGCAGAAGCAATGATGGAAGAGTCTCCATCTGGTAATTCATCTTTTAAAACCTTTAGCTGTTTTTAATCCTGTACTGGTGATATTTTTGTCATTGGTATCTCTTCTTATGTTGATCAAAGGAGAGGGAGAGGAGAGACAAGGAGTGCTAAAACAGATTACTCTTTCCTTTTCTTGTTATTTTGTTTTTTTGGTTGTAAACACTAAACAGGATTCTCATGTATATTTGTAGGTGATGAAGCTGGTGATGGCCTTGAATCAACATGGAGTATGGATTGTTCTACAATTGTCAGAATTAAAACATTACACATAAGTTCGCCAATTTTAGCTGCTAAAAGTCCGTTTTTCTACAAGGTAATTAATACTCCTTTTGTCCTTCAGTATTGTGGATTTTGCTATCATTGATTTGTTGAAGACACTACTCTAAACCGTGTCTCTCTTTTTTTCCTCTTTGGTAGCTTTTCTCAAATGGAATGCGAGAGTCAGAGCAACGACATGTGACTTTACGAATCAATGCATCTGGTAACTTTTTCTTGAATTATTTGTTATCTGTTGGTCATTATCTGGATGTTTAGCATACTGAAACAAGCTAATGAAGCAACAGGGTTTAGACAACATGGATATGTGCTCATTTATGTTACATGTTGATTGTTTGTGAGTTTTTCCATGTCAAGATGAAGCTTTCTTATATATTTTTTTTCAATGTTGTTTTTGGAAACAGAGGAAGCTGCTCTCATGGAGCTACTAAATTTCATGTACAGCAATAACTTATCCACAACTACTGCTCCTGGCTTGCTCGATGTGCTAATGGCTGCAGACAAGTTTGAGGTTGCTTCATGTATGAGGCATTGCAGCAAGCTATTGCGGAAATTGCCCATGACGCCGGAATCTGCTTTGCTATATCTGGACCTTCCTTCCAGTGTCCTAATGGCAGAAGCAGTGCAGCCATTGACTGACGCTGCAAAGCAATACCTTGCTGCAAGATACAAAGATATGACCAAGTAAGATCCTGCAATACAGTAATTTATTACTTATATGAAATTGTTCAGTCTTGATTTATGTGCCAAATGAGATATTCTAGGATTATGTGTTTGGCTTGCAAAAAACCATTGAGAATACAGTAGATCCTGAAAGCATGGCAAAATCCTGCCTGCTGTTTTTCCTGAAATGTTTGCTGAAAGTGTGATTGCTTATGAATTATTTTTTGTTATTGTTTGCATTTTCAGGTTTCAAGAAGAGGTAATGGCATTGCCCCTTGCTGGACTCGAGGCAATATTGTCTAGTGATGACTTGCAGGTAGCTTCGGAAGATGCTGTATATGACTTTGTGCTGAAGTGGGCTCGGTCACAGTTCCAAAAACCCGAGGAGCGGCGCGAAGTCTTGGGTGCTCGCTTAGCACGTTTTATTCGCTTTCCTTACATGACTTGCCGAAAGCTTAAAAAGGTTTTAACATGCAGCGACATTGATCATGATGTTGCCTCCAAGCTTGTTCTCGAGGCTTTGTTTTTCAAGGCTGAAGCTCCGCACAGGCAACGATCCCTGGCAGCAGATGAGTCTGCAACCTTAAATCGTCGTTTTGTAGAGCGTGCTTACAAATATCGGCCTGTAAAAGTAGTGGAATTCGAACTACCTAGGCAGCAATGTGTGGTGTATTTGGATTTGAAGAGGGAAGAATGTCTAAATCTCTTCCCGGCTGGCCGAGTGTATTCTCAGGCATTCCATCTAGGCGGTCAAGGATTTTTCCTGTCAGCACATTGTAACATGGACCAACAAAGCTCTTTCCATTGTTTTGGATTGTTTTTGGGGATGCAGGAAAAGGGATCCGTCAGTTTTGCAGTGGACTACGAATTTGCGGCAAGGTCAAAGCCAACGGAGGAGTTTGTTAGCAAATACAAAGGGAACTACACATTTACTGGTGGCAAGGCAGTTGGCTACCGCAACTTATTTGCGTTGCCATGGACATCCTTCATGGCCGAAGATAGCCTTTATTTCATAAATGATGTGCTGCATTTAAGAGCTGAGCTTACAATCAGGCACTGATACAAAACTTCCAATTGTATGAGGGCTAATCCTCTGTTTTCCTCTGTAAACATGCCCTAAATGTAATAAGTATAATAGGCTGTAAGCACTAAACTAGTTTTGGTTTGGATATTGAGATCCCTTTTCTTCCAGGCCGATTATATCTTGGAAATCATTTGGAAAAATGCAAATGTGGTTTGATCTTTCGAGCTTTCGTTCCTACTTTTTATCAAGAGTTGAATTTCAAAATGATTCAGCCAGTACTCGTTTATTTTCTGGTAGGACTGAAATTTTAGTCTGATAACATGATCAATAAATACACGATCAGATACGAGATATGCTTGTACGTAACAAATTTCTTCTGTGCAAACAAGATTTTAGTCATCCATGTTTAACACAACATAAAATGGCCAGGAAGTCTTATTAAAATGGCGAACCGTGAAAATACGAAGGTAATAGGAACTCATACGAAGAACTACTTTACATCTCTGGTTATGATTACATCTTCAAGAAGATTCACAGAGTACACAAAAAATAAAATAAAATAAGAAAAAAAAAAGGGCTGTTGCAAGTGGAAACTTGACTTTCCAATCTCCATGGCTATTCAGTTCCAGCAATCTTCTTCTTCAAATCTTCGATATCTGTGGCCAGTTCTTTTCTGCTCGACTGAGGAATCAATCATTTTTATCAGCACCATGTTAGTTAAAGTAAATACTATATTGCTTGAACTGCTGATCTGCAGAGAGTGATCATTTGAAATCTCATTAAAGCAAATCAAACACGACCATAAATTACCTTGAAGAGAAGGTATCTGTAAATAAACCATCCAGTGTATCCGAGACCAACCAACTCCATGAGTTTGGGAAGCTGTAAGTAAAGAAATTAGTAACATGACAAGTGTGAAAAAGCTCTCGTCTCATCTCATCTGCCTCATTTGTTGATGTCCATAAATCACTCACCAAAGGTACGGAGTTGATGGCACTGACAACAACCGACGACAACCAAATCGCGACAATTGCTCCGCCTCCGTACAGTAAAACTGTGGACTTGTTTTCAACTCCATCCCACTGGTAAGAATAAGATAGCAAATTAACAACAATGTTTCAGTTAAACAAGATATTGAAATGCAGAATATTGCTAGCTACACTAACTGAAGTAATCATAGCTATAGTGCTTACTTTCTCCTTCAAGTCTGTCAAAAACTCGCTGCTGTCAATGGGAGAGGTTGAATCTTCAGACGCCCTAAATTGGAACAGAGAAGTCCTACCAGATTCTGTTTAGCAATCAAATAGAATAAAGATCATATGCATATGGTCGTTTGTCAGTTCAAACAGAGTGAAAACATCAAAAAACTATGATCCTGTGGTAAATTATCAACCTTTTTGACGTTTAAACCAAAAAAAGAAGAACTTTCTTGATAACTACCAATTACCAAGACCAAATACGAAACTTTCTAGCATTTTAACAACAAAGATGATTCATTTTTGTCCTGATGGAAAGAAAAAATTAGACCCAAAACAAATACCAATGCATAAGCAGAAATGATAGCAAAAAAGATGAATTGTTTATTGTTCCAGCATAGAAACACCATAATTTGATCAACCATATTGTTAAATTCTTCAACCAACTCTACTTTCATTTAATATTCACTTAAGAAACACATTTCATTTGCTTCAAACAAAAACATAAATAGGCATTAGATTTAGATAATTTGAGTAGCAGATAAGCGGTGCAGATTATGCATTACAAACTATAATATCCCTGCACGTCTTTCAAGAATAACTATGCCGAAACGCATATACAAAATGGTGAAAACCAAAGGGAAAAAAAATGTAAGAAGCAAGGAAGAACCTGAGAGTTGCTTGAGTGAAGCAGTTGAGAAAGAGGAACGATGAGGTAAAATTGGGAAAGCACAGAAAGGAGAAGCTCTAACAGTGGTAATGACAGGAGGAATGAAAGCAGTGGATGAAGTTGCATACATCGCCGTAGCTGCCATATGTGGTTCGATTCTCACCTCCTAATCCTTTCTTCTTCCGGTGGGGTTTCTTATATTTT
>CANYCX011169620.1:0-13406 GCA_948193385.1 Breynia disticha f. nivosa
GCATGAAAATTGTCTAATTAAAGAGAATGAATTAATGAATGAAATAGATAGACTTAAAAAGGAATTTTCATATGTTGTCAGAAAATTTGCAAATGGAAGTGAAAAATTTGAAAAATTACTTTCTTTACAAAAATATTCACTTTCAAGAAATGGACTACGTTGTGATCCTTTTCAAAGAAACTCATCCTTAATGAATAAATTCACTAAAGTTGATTTTGAGCCAAAGAAATACATCCTGCCTACGTTTTCTAAATGCTTAAGAAATGGTCATGATTCATACAATTGTCATAGTGCAAGAAGAACCATTAAAGTTAACAAGATTTGGGTTGTTAAAGGAACAATTGTTCCAAATCAAGTGTTTTAAACTAATAAAAAAAAGTACCCAAAATTGCTTGGGTACCAAAGAAATCAAAAGATGTATGTTTTGTAGGTACCTCTAAGGAAAATGAATCAACTTAGTTCATGATGATTCTAGATACATGAGAGGAAGGAAAAACCTCTTCATGAAAATGAAATTTATGAGACAAGGTGGTGTTATATAATTTTTTATGTGAAATTATGCAGAAGATGGTCGTCAGAACAGAGTTTTTAGTGGCACTGCGAGGTGTGATACACACAGATAGGTCAGCTCCTAGTGGACTTTTGGGACTTACATATTTTGCATTTTGTACATTTATACATCTCATGGTATAGGTTTATGCCTCATGCATTGTTTTAAACTGAAACATTCACTTCTGCATATATTATATTTGATTTTTATTTTGGCCTGGTTTAATGAAATCCATGCATGCCATTCTTTATATGTTTTCCCTTTGAATTATTTTGGTTGTCGACTAAAAAAGTGGTGAAAAAATCATTGTTTATTCGAAAATGAAGTTAACGAATTTGTGTTTCACATTTTGTTGTATCAGAGCAGGGACTATATTTCCTGCGGACTGTGCCAGAAAATTATTTTTACCGCATGGTATGTCATAAAACTAAAACTTTTTCAATGGTGATTGGAAAGGATGGAGCCCATAGACGATGTACCACGCGAGACATCCACCAAGTCCCAAGAGTTCGTGCTGGGGCAGGAACCAGCCCCAGGACACAGAGTGTCACCAACACCTAGTCCTATACCACCATTTGACCCAGGTTATGCCCAGTTCCTTCAGACTATGAAGCAGCAGATGATGGGTAGGTAGGGAGGACAGTAATGAGGCCACTAGGGAGAGGGCCTTAGTATTGAATGAAAGCTTAGTGAGATGCACAAACAAAGCGCCAAATCTCTCGAGGGACCACTAACTCTACTGAGGCGAAGGACTGGATTCGACACATGGAGCAGATATTTAGCTGGATGAGATGTACGCCCGAGAAGAAGTTGATGTACACTAACTCACTATTAGAGAAAGGGGCATAGGGTTGGTGGGAGGCCATTCCCGAGAGTCAGAATGATCCTCCCACACTCACTTGGGGCAACTTCCAGAGAGATTTTGCTGATAAATACACCCTCCACTCTATCGCAGTAGGAAAAAGATAGAGTTCTTAGAGTTAAAGCAAAGGGAGATGACTGTCATAGAGTATGAGGCTAAATTTACTAGGCTCAATTTACCAAGCTCTCTGACTGTGCACCTAGGGATGTTGCCATTAATCAGCAGCAGAGAGATCAGTCTGAGACGGGATTGCAGCTTAATATCTGCACTGGCATTGCCATAAAGCCGAGTTCTTATTAGATGCTTCTGAAGACAACAATTAGAGCTGAGGAGCTTTTGGCCGAGCAGTATCATAGAGAATGGAAGAAGCAGAAGGTGTTCAGTGGTTCTAGTGCCAATAGAGAGAAGAAGAAGACTGATTTTAGGCCTCCTAGGAGTACTAGTGGAGGAGGCAATTGTTAGAGGAATGAGTCTGGGAGTAAGGAGAATTAAACTTATAGACCCCCTACTTCAGGACAGTAGGGGTTTTGGAGGCTACATTGATGGGAACACTCACCAACTCTATTTTTACTGTAATAAGCCTAGTCATCAGATCTGACACTGCTACCAAAAGTTGATAGATGAGGGGAAGGCTGTTCCAGGACAGAGCAACGTAGGTGATAATATAGGAGCCCCTACTACTAGCGGAGGCAGAGGCAAAGGTGGTAAGACTTTGAGCACTGCCTCTAGGGGCAGAGGAGCTTCTCAATTTGCAGCTCCGTCTCAGGCACTTGTTTATGCTATGACATGCGATGAGGCAGTAGTCGATCTTAATGTGATCACTGGTACGATATCTATTTATGCACTTGATACATTGGTGTTGATTGATCCTGGATCTACTTATTCTTTTATGAGTGAGTTAGTTGTAGAGCAGCTTGGGAGTAGTGTAGAGTCTTTGGGGTACATAGTAGCTGTATTGATGCCAACTTGAGGTATAGTCATGGCGGACAAAGTGCTAAAAAAACTGCGAGTTAAAGATCGTGGAGCTTATTCACATTGTAGATTTGATATTATTGAGGATGAAAGACTTTGGAGTGATATTAGGCATGGACTGGTTGTCCAAACACAAAGCTGCAGTGGATTGCTATGCAAAGGAGGTGGCAGTGGAAGATGACGGTGAGAAGAGGTTGTTGTTTGTAGGTGAGTGGAGGGTTATACCTTCCTATTTAGTTTCTACAGCAATTGCCGTAAGGCGATTCAGAGACAGGTGTGAGGCCTATTTGGCATGTGTGACCGATTTGGAGTTGAAAAATTTAGGATTTGAGGATGTGGAGATAGTGAGAGAGTATACAGAGATGTTTCAGAGACGGTGCTTGGGCAGCACTAGTCTCGATAGCTTCGTATAGAATGACAGCAGTGGAGTTGCAAGAATTGGGGCGAACTGGTACTATTTGTTAAGAGGAATGATGGAAGCATTCATTCATGTATAAATTACTGCCAGCTGAATAAGTTAACTGTGATGAACAAATATCCACTTCTGAGGATAGATGAATTAATAGACCAATTGAGAGATCCACGATATTTTCTAAGATTGATTTGAGATCGGGGTACTGGCAGTTGCAAGTGGAGCAGAGGTTTATTCCTAAGACCGTGTTTAGGACTCAATATGGCAGGTTTGAATTCACAGTGATGTCGTTAATGCGAAAACAGCCTTTATGGCTTTAATGAACAAGATTTTCCAGCCGTTCTTGGATCAATTTGTGGTTGTTTTCATTGATAATGTGTTGGTTTATTCCAAGGATCGGATGGAGCACAAGGGACATCTTAGGGAGGTATTGGAGATGCTTAAGGAAAAAAAATAGTTGTATGCTAGGTTTGAGAAGTGGGAGTTTTGGATGAAAGAAATGGTATTTCTGGGGCATGTTATATCTGCCAAGGGTGTGATGCCAGATCCGAGTAAGATTAAAGCGGTACAGAAGTAGGAGGCTCCTAAAAATGTAACTGAGGTGCGTAGTTTCTTGGGTTTGGTAGGGTATTACCAGAGATTCATCGGCAATTTTTCTAAATTGGCAAGGCCAATGACTAAACTTTTACGAAAAAACTCACAGTTTGTTTGGAGTGAGCGTTGTCAGGAGAGGTTTCAAAAGTTGATGAGGAGGTTAGTGGAGGACTCACTTTTAGTATTATCGACAAATGATGGAGGACTCATGGTGTATACTAACGCTTCTAAAGTGGGACTAGGAGCAATATTGATGCAGAATGGGAGGGTAATTGCATATACTTCCTGACAGCGGAGGAAGTATGAAGTTAATTACCCAACTCATGATTTGGAGCTAGCAGCTATTATTCACGCCTTGAAGGTGTGGAGGCACTACTTGTAGGGTAAAACCTTTTAAATTTTCACCGATCACAATAGCCTTAAATATATTACCACTCAGTTGGAATTGAATTTGAGACAGGGGAGGTGGATTTAGCTTATAAAGGATTATGATTGTACAATCGATTACCACCCGGGTAAGGCAAATGTAATCGCTGATGCGTATATATGATGAGGATTAAGTGACATATCGGGCAAAGTCATTATTTGCATTGATGGAGTTGAAAGTTCAGCCGAAGGAGAGATTTTTGTAAACATCCATATTCGACCCCAGATGAGAGATCTAATAGCGAAGAGGTAGAAAGAGGGTGAGTACTTAATGAAGATAAAGAAGAAAGTGAAGAAAGGGAAACCAACTACCCCGCACATATTAGATGATGAGGGAGTACTTTACTATGGGGGACGGTTGTGTGTCCCTGACTAAGCTGAGATTAAGGAAGTTTTGATGTCAGAGGCACATTCTTCCTCGTACTCGGTGCATCCAGGCAGCACCAAGATGTATAGAAACATGAGGGAGATTTATTTGTGGGTAAATATGAAGTTGGAGACTATTGAGTTTATGGCTCAATGTTTGCATTGCCAGCAAATCAAGGCAGAACATCAAGCTCTAGTAGGGAAATTGAGGCCTTTGGAGATTCCCTAGTGGAAATAGGAAAAGCTTACTATGGACTTCATTATTGATTTGTCGAGGAAGTTTATGCAACATGATGCCGTGTGGGTTATTATGGACAGGTTGACGAAATCTGCACACTTCTTGGCGATTCGACAAGATGACACCTTATACAAACTAACAAGCTTGTATGTTGCAGATATAGTGAGGCTGTATGGTGTGCCTTTTTCCATTACATCGTATGGAGATCCACGGTTCAATTCACGATTTTAGAGGAGTTCATATGACGCAATGGGCACCAGATTGTGGTTTACTACCGCATTTCATCCTCAAACTGATGGTCAATCTAATAGGACTATCCAGACTGTGGAGGACATGTTGAGACAGTATGTTCAGGAGTTTTAGAGTAACTGGGATGATCATCTACCACTAATAAAGTTTGCTTACAACAAAAATTACCACTCAAGCACTGGGATAGCTCCTTATGAGGAATTATATGGGAGGAGGTGTCGAAGTCCATCATATTGGGATATTTGAGGGCCTACGGCAGACAGAGGGACTGGAGTTAGTGCAGTAAACCCTCGAGAAGGTGAATGTGGTGAAAAGGAGTATGCAGGCTGCACAGGATCACCAGAGAGTAATTTTGATCAGCATCACAAAGAGGTGACATAAAAGGTCAGAGATAGGGTCTTTAAGAGAGTGTCGCCTTGGAGAGGCATGATCCAATTTGGGAAGAAAGTAAAGTTGAGTCTTAGATATGTGGGATCTTATGAGATCATTAAGAAGGTTGAACCACTTGATTACCGGCTTTAATTACCATAGGAGTTATCTAGACTTCACAATTTGTTCCATGTCTCAATATTAAGGAGGCACTGTTTGACCCGAGCCATGTGCTTGCGCTCTAGAGTTAGAGATTGCTGATGATCTTACCTACAAGGAGGAGCTAGTAAAGATATTGGATTGGCATATCCAACAGTTGAGGAATCGAGAGATTTTAATGGTAAAGGTGAAGTGGAGTTTTCACTCGCCTAAGGAGGCTACTTGGGAGGTGGAGAGCAATATGCGAGAGCGGTATCCACATTTATTTCCCAAGACTTTATGAGTTGAGGGATGTTCTGATTCTTATTGGTTATTTGAGTTAAGAGCTTTAAGATAGAATGCTTTAGTTTAAGCTGAGTTGATTTGGGTTGAAAACTAACTCGTTTCAAATTTTGTGGAAAAAATTTCTTTAGAGGGAGATCTGTAACACCCAAAAAAATGTTGGAATAATGTCTAGAATAATTTAGAAGCATGTATGTATAAGGATATGCATGTATGGGATCGAAAGAGCTGGGAAAATGTTAAGTGTAGTAGTCTGCAGAGACTTAACGTACGTTAATTAGGTAATTAACATACATTAATCTATGTTGTAATGAATAACGTATGTTATCTTTTTGAATAACATACGTTGTTCTACCTGGATTTCCCAGAATGGCATTTTTATTAACGTACGTTAATTTTAATAGTAAACATACATTAGCGGGAATCTAAACATGTCATTAAAAGACTTAAAAATAGCAAAACCGAGCCATAATTTCCACACACACTCTCAAAGTCTCCCAAAACCCTCAAGTCACAACTCTTAGGTCTCCCAACCACAAAACCTACCAACAAACACCTAGATTGCAATAGATTAACAGTGAATACATCCTCCATCGATTCCTTTTTAACCTAGGGTTTGAAAGCTATGAGGAAGAAAGGTCAAACTCTTATTCTAAACTCAAATGTGAGGGAAATCATGTACATTTGGTAGGGTTTTGTTGGTTTTTCATAATAGTTGATGAATCCACAAACATTTAATAGAAAAATGGAAGATTGAGTGGGATTTATGAAATTAGGGTTTGTGGGAAGTTTGGGGATTTTGTGGAAAATCAGTAGAGTATATGGAAATTAGGTGTAAAGTATGGTAAATGATGTTAAATGTGATTTAATGTGTGTAGGTATTAATATTCGGAACCCTAATTGGGGATTTAAGAAATGAGGTTTTGTGAGAAGTTTGGCAACGAATTGATTCTTGGAGCATGAGGTAAGTGCGCTTTGACACTTAACATTTGTAAGACTTGCCCTTGAATTGTCAAATTTGTGTGATTAATTTTTCTTTTGCTTAAATGGTAGCTAGAAGTGTGGTTAAAGGAATTGGATGTTTGAGTTGTATCGGTATGTTTTGAATGTGGTTATTAATGGTAACATGTATGGAAATGTATGGTGATGAAATGAATGTTTGTGGGTACATACATTTAAGAGTAAGCAAGTTATGGATTATGTTGTGAATGAATTGTGTACTTTGTAATTATGAGAGATGTGATCTATGGAAATTTGTGAAGTATAAAGGTATGTGGAGCATTCACTTGTGCATTAAGGAAACCTTAATGAAACTGAATGGGGTATTGCCAATCGAACGAGAGCTCAAAATAATTATGGGGTATTGCCAATCGAGCGAGAGCTCAAAATAAATAAGTGGTAATGCCAATCGAGCGAGAGCTCAAAATAATAAGGTATTGCCAATTGAGCGAGAGTCACTATATGGGGCATTGCCAATTGAGTGAGAACTCAAACAAAAGGGGAATTGCCAACCATGAGAGTGGATTCTTTCATGTGCATGCTAAAAGAATTAAGACCCCTGGGCATCCATTGTGTGGTTGCATTGGCATTTTCACGAATGCATTCGCTCATCTTAATATTGATGAATATGGTGTTACTTTGGTATACTTAAGGTGTGAACGAACATATGTGTTGTTATGGTTGAATGTGGAATGGTGCTTTTGAATATGATCATAAATTAAATGGCTTGATGTATGTGTACAAATGCTGTCATTACTTAGATTATATGTATATGTATGAACATAACTATGGTGAGGGTTGGTTATATGTATGAGTTATGGAAATGATGAATAATGTATATGTTGATTTTTATGAATGTGGAATTGATCTTGATAAAGTGTGTTAGTTGTGTATTTAAAGGTAATTTTTTGTGATTTATGCGTATGTAATGGTTGTATAATTGATTTGGAAGATGTTTTGATATGTTAAGTGTGGTATGATATGTGTATGTATGCTAAGTGTGGTATGATATGTGGTGCAAAAGTCATTGTTTATTCGAAAATGGAGTTAACAAATTTGGGGTTCACACTTAAAATTTACCATTTGTGAACTAAATAACACTAGAGAAAACTAAAATGAAACACCCAAATAAGGTACTCTAGAACTTAAGGAAAATAGAGTAGGGCACTCCTTGAGTAAAGAAAGAGGGTCCAACTAGTAAGAGAAGAGTGAGAATAAATGAACGACTGTATTAGACTTTATATGGTTAGGTTAGTGATGAGTGGGACATACGCTTACTGAGTTATGTACTCATGTTTATGTGGTTGTATTTGTGTATTACAGATGTGGAGGCTACCGCATAGGCTAGTTACTCCCTCTGTGCTATTTTTGGACACTCTTGGGGATTATCGTTGCGAGGTCGGGGATTTCATCCACACATTTCAATTTTCTATAAACTATGTTTTTATAAACTGTTATTTTACAATATTGTTGATACCTTCCGTGTAGGGGTTTTCCCCAAGGCAGAGTTGTTTTGTTTACATTTTATATAGCAATGGTTTATGATCTTTTTTCCATTTCATTCCAAATCATATTCAAGAGTTCTCTACGAGTTGGTGTCAGCATATAGTATTCAGTTTAGATTTATTATGTCAAAAAATATATATTAAGACATAAATAAATAATCTAATATTTAAAGAAAATACGTTTTGGCTTTTGAGCGTCACATTTAGTGGTATTAGAGCGAGAAGTAGATTGCTCGTGACATTGTCATAATTATTTGCAATGCTTTGTAAAATTTGAATGATTTTGAAAATAGAGGTTTTACAAATCTACTTTCCTCCTTCTATTCTTTTATGATGGATCCTGGAGACACTCACACTCCCGACTGGGTAGAGTCCTTAGATTTGGTGCAGGTACATATGGCTGAGTCTCTGCAGGATGGATGGCCTCCACCTCCACCTATTGTACCAACACACCCTATGTTCCAACAGTTTATGGACATGATCCAGCAAGCCTAATCCAAAAAAAATGTTACTTTGGAGTTGAATCAGAGAAGCTCTTGGATTACATGATTACCAAAAGGAAAATTAAAGCAAATCCAGCAAAGACAGTGGCAATCAAGAACATGAAGTCTCCATGCAAGCCAAAGGAGTCTTAAAGCTTCATAGGACGACTAGCTGCTTTAAAGTCTCACATAGAAAAAGTATCAATACCAACCTCTTTATCAAATTTTGCAAACGCCAAAGTTTTCTAGAAGGCTAACTAAGTGGTCAATAGAACACAGGAAATTCAAAATGCATTTTGAACATCGACTAACCATCAAAGAAAAGCCTTGACAGTCTTTATTTTTGAATGCATGCATAATAACGATGAAGAGGAAAAAAAAAAGAAGAACATCAGAATGCATGGAAGTTGTTTGTTGATAGGGCATCATCGAGTCACAGAGGTAGAGTAACTTTAGTGTTAATTTCTCTCCATGGGCATACATTAGAGTATTCATTACACTTTTTATTCCCAAGTTCAAATAACATTGTAGTGTTGGACCATTAGTAGTGAAAACTAAGTCCTTCCTATGTTTTGATAATGTTTTAAATATATGAACTTGATAAAAATTATTTTTAGGATAAATCATACTTAATAGGTAGACAAATAATGGACGTAAATCATTTAGAAAGGTTAAAGATGTTTTCGAACTTTTTTTTAGTCGATTAAGAAAACACCTAGTCGAAAAGGATATGTCTGGACTCAAGTAAGAACAAATGGACTCAAGTGTTCAGAATGAAGAGCATTCTAGTCGACAGAATCTTACATAGTAGAATAAACTAGTGGATTTCAGCAAAATTTGATCATAACGGCTATTTGGTGGCAAAGTACACGCTTAAACAAAATAATCAAATAAGGTATAGGGTGATACACTAATGATTAGAGCTAAACTTTGAATGTTATTGTCTGAATGGATCATTTTAGTCGACCAGACTTATTCCTAGTCGACTAGGACTAAAAATTCTAGTTGACTGAGAAGCTACCCAGTCAAGTAGCAAAGTGGAAAAATGCTACTAGAATGATTTGGACTCGACTAGATTTTTCCTACTCGACAAAACATTAAGCTACTCTATTAAAAGAATTTCTAATAAACCAAAACAAGAGTTGTTAGTCGACCACCACTTGGTCTAGTCAACCAGAAAGTGCTCTGTAGAAAAATCATTATTTTTAAGACCTCCAATTGGGACACACTTTGTCTCTAATGACCAAATTTTCAAAATGAGGTATAAAAGGCTAAAATTTCAAACCACAGAGAAAGAGTATTCATTTTAAAAGTCTATAAGCATTTCATAAAATCTCTCTCAACCTCTGTAAGTACTTTTAAGTCATTTGTACAAGATTATGTGTACTTTTCCTTATCAATATTTTATCTTAGTACAACTAATTTTACCTAGTCAACTGTTAGAGAATTGCTAATCTTTTTGTTAGGTAGGATTTGAGCCATAAGTCAAATTGGATTGTAAGGTTGGTTGAGCTGAAATTCAAGTGTGTAAAAAAGTCTCAATAAGCTAGAAAGTGAGGTAATAGTAATTGTTTGCAGAAATCCTAAGTAGGAGCTTAAGTAGTGGATGTAGGTGTTCAGATCGAACCATTATACATCTTGTGTTTTTGTCTCAAGTTTCCATTGTTTTCAAAAATATTCAAAAGTTCTAATAGCTATATTCAACCACCCTTCTAGACCTACTTATGGCTCTACAATTGGTATTACAGAAGGACTCATATTCAAATGCTTAACATCCTAGAGACGATTCAAGAATGGTGCAAAACTATGTTGTAGATATTGAAATCAACCTAAGCTTCCTTCCATTGTTCAATGGTACAAATTACTCTTTATAGAAGAACTATATGAATATTCACATTATTTGTGAAGCAATTAAACATTAGAAAATCATCATTCATGGACCCTTTGTCCCAAAGAAAGAAAGTGGTGAGTTGAAAAATGAGTTGGAATATAGAAATAATGACTGGGAAAATGTCTATGTAAAATGACAAAGCAATGAAGTTGATTCCATGCACTCTTTCAGTCGATGAGAAGAATCAGATAGGATATTTCACTAGTGCGAAAGACATGTGAGAGAGGCTCAAAGTTACATATGAAGGTACCAATCAGGTGAGAGAAACTATGATTAATATACCTCTACACGAATATGAGATGTTCACTATAAAGGATGGCTAATCCATCAATGCGATACTTGATTGATTCGATGAAATCATCAATGGGTTGAGTAGCCCTAGAAAACCCTTGGGTGATAGTGAGCAAGTGAAGATCCTAAGATCATTGCCTATAGAATGGGACAATCAAGTAATAGCAATTATGGATTCTAAAGATCTCAACACTCTTGATTTTAATACTCTTATGGGGTCTTTGATCAACTATGAAATTGTTTTATAGTCAAGAAGAGGAAGGTCAAGACCAAAAGAGAAAAAAATAGCATTGAAGTCTTGAACATCTCAATAAGAAGATAGTGATGGTGAGTACTTAGAAGGAGAAGAGGTTGAAAAATTGGCTCTATATGCAAAGAACTTAAAGAAGTTCAAGAATTTGATGAGCTTAAAATAAAGGAGCTTATGGATAATGATCGTCGAGAAGGAAATTTCTCAGACTGGAGAAAGAATGATGAAAGAAAGGGAAGCACTAACGATGAAGGGTGTTTCAAATGTGGGAAAAAGGGGCACTTTTCTAAGGAGAGTAGCGTCGACACCTCTTCCTTGAGAACTCAAAGCTTCAATGATAAAGGCAAAAGGAAAGAGCCCTTAATCGCTAGTTGGAGTGGCGAGGATAAGGATAATCTAACATATGATAAAAACAATCTAGCGCTTATAGTAAGAAGTTCCTCAGCTAATGACAATGAGGATGAGGTAAGTGTCTCTTCTCATAACTTTAACAATGTTGATGATGACTTATTTGATGATGTCTTGCTTGATGTGACTTGAATGAGGCCTAATTAACTTCGCAATATGATTTTAAAAGGTTATGGAAATGAACAAGAGTTAGAAATCAACTAACAAGAGGTTAGTAAATAAAAATTCTAAGTTAAGTGGGAAAACGAATGTCATTAATGTTGCGTGCTTGAAAGATGAAATGTATGATCCTAAGATGAATAAAGTTGATGTGAAATTTGATCATGTTGATTGCTTAGAAAAACTGATTTATGCAATGAGAATGATAACAATTCTCTTATGTTGGCATATTTTCTAGTGGAAAAGAGAAATCTGAAGAGTTATTTTCTTTGCAAAGGTACTCAATTTCAAAACATGGCCTAAGTTGTGATCCATATCAAAGAGATTCATCTTTAATAAAAAAGTTTACTGAAGAAAGTGACACAAAATGAAATGAGTCAAAATTACCTTCTTTCACTAGATGTTTAAAGTTGGTCATATTGCTTACACTTTTATTAGCTTGAGATGAAGTATCAAGGAAAGATGGTTTGGATTGTGAAAGGGACAAGTATTCTAAACATGGTATTTCTAGCCAACCCCAAAGGACCCAAAGTTGATTGTGTACAAATGAGATCAAAAGAGATTTATTTGGTATGTACATCAAAGAACGAAGAATTCACCTAGCTCATAATAAGTGGATAGCACATGCTCAAGGCACATGAGTGGATATAAGAGTATATTAGTAGAGGTTAAACCAAAAGAGCAAAGATTTGACGCATTTGGTGATAACAACAAAGGAAAATAATTGGTATTGGTAAAGTGGGTAAGGAATATTTACCAATCATTGATAATATACTCTTGGTTGATGGTTTGAAACATAATTTGTTGAGTGTGTCTCAACTTTGCAATAAGGACTTTAAATTGAAATTTGAACCTACTCATTGTGTGGCATCTAAGGAAAAAATAGTTTTTATTATTTTGAGGCTAGAAAGTACATATGTAGTGAATTTGCATGATGATTCCTATTTTAATGAAAAATTTTCAATAACCTTAGATGAAAATGCATTTTTATATGTATAGGAAACTAATCATACACCATTACCCTTGACTGGTGTCTAGCAAGCGTACTAGGTCAGTGTACTTTTACCATAGAAGTATAACTCCTAGGATCGAATCTCTCGAGGAACGTGGTATCTAATCGAATTCGGTGCTAAAAGAAAAGAGAAATAAAGCAATAAACATGAAGGATTGATGATTTAAAATTGAACTAAAAGATAAATGAAAGGGAAATAAGGACTGAAAACAATATGTAAAACTGTTGGGTTTTCCTAGACTTTAATAGACCTACACTTGGTTCCTTAATTGGATTGAGGATAATGTTGGTGTTCTTATGCTATCGTCAATTAAGAGTCCCTTTCGAGATGCCCAAAATTGTGTCCTTAAACCCAAATAATGTTCTACTCTCGTGATACATTAAATTAGGCAAGGTCATTGTTCACTTAGGCATTTCATCGAACACTTTAGTACCAATTGGTATATTTCTATCCAATTGAGTGCTAAAACTACTTGATTAGCCTTCTGATCCCTTGACTTTCACAATTCTGGGATAAGATTGCTAACATTGAATGATAATACAAGTTTGCAATCAACTATTCTACGCTAGCATTCGATTAATTAAAGTGCAATGAAAATCTAATCCTAGCCTGTCACTAATATGGATCATCCACATGCCTTTAATCAATTACATCGCTCTTTCTAGCGCAATCACAATAGGTACTCTTCAAGAAAGCAATCACAAAATGTCTAAACTATCATTCATCCACAAACCCAATCAAATAATGTGTAATGCTCTCCATTTTTCAAAATTTTAAGGTTTTAAGTAAATAATTCATAAATTTGGGAAGAAATTTTTCGCAAAGATATTTTAATTATAAAATGTGGAAGAGTTTAGGATATGTGAGAATTTGAAATTTAGAAAAGTTGGGTCAAATTAGGAGAGAGAAAGTTAAAAAGAAAACATTGT
>CANYCX011169644.1:0-11878 GCA_948193385.1 Breynia disticha f. nivosa
ATTTTTTATAGGAGACCACTTGATTTTTCTTGTCTTTGTTGTGGGGAAGGATGGAATCAAGGTTGACAAAGAGAAAGCATGAGCTATTTAGGAATGGCTGACTCCCAAAGTCTCATTAAAATCCGCAGCTTCCAGGTCTAGCCATATTCTATTGAAGGTTTATCTAGAATTTCAACAGCATTGTGACTCTGTTAACTGAATGCCTGAAGAAGAACGTATTCACATGGGGAGACACTCTAGAAAAAATTTTCACATTAATCAAAGAAAAGATGTGCACAGTGTCATTCCTAGCCTTACCCAACTTTGACAAGCTGTTTAAAGTAGAGTGTGACACTAGTGGTGTGGGAGTCAAAGCTTTGTTATCCTAAGAACGAAGGTTGATTGTTTTCTATAGCAATAAATTGAACGAGGCAACGAAAAAATGACCCACATGTGACAAGGAATTTTATGCCCTTGTGTGAATATTAAAGGTATGGAAGCATTACTTGATCGATAAAGAATTCACACTATACACTAATCATCAAGCCTTAAAATATTTAAATAGCCAGAAGCATCAACAAACTAGAATGAATGCCAGATGGTCGGCTTTTATCGATAAATTTCCATATCGAATTGTCCACAATTCAGGAAAAATAAACACTGTTATAGATGCATTAAGCCGATGCGTCACAGTCGTGAAAACAATAAGTTCAAAAATTGACAACCTTGAATACATTAAAGAGATATATGCAACTGATAAGGATTTTTATGAGATATGGTAGGATTGCATTGCGAACACAGGTCATGATCACTTCCATATTCATGACTAGTTTCTAATGAAGGCTAATATGCTATGTCTACTATGCACATTAATTAGAGAAAAGATCATCAATTATCTACATGAAAGGGGCCTTGTTGGGCACCTTGGATGAGATAAAACATTTTAGGAGGTATAGAAAAGGTATTTGTGGAACCCCAAAACTTCTTCTAATTTTTAAATAAATAAACAAATAAAAGAAATAGCTTATAATATATATTTACATGTATAATTTTTTTCTCAAAACAATAAAACAAAGAAAGACATGGAGGAAAATATGAAAAACCTCGTAAAACAATTTCATTCAACATTTGATGATTTATGTTTGAACACAAAACAGTTATGCAAAAAACATGGTAACAAGTTTACAAAATAGGATATGTAAAATAACTATGTGGAAATATGCATAGTTTTACAAATCGATTACAAAAGTGCCTAGAGCTGCCAACCTACTCGTCAGTTCGCGCTCTTAGGATTGCTAAGATTCCGCTATCAAAAGTACCTGCTAATGCTCTGATTCATCACAATCAAACCAACTGATATGAGTATTAAACTCAGTAAGTACACCTACAATACACTTAGTTATGTAGTGGTACTCATTCTTTTTATAATCTTAGATGCATTATGAAATAGGAATCATCTTTTATTCATACCAGCTTAAATCTTATTCATAATGTTCATAAAATTCTCCAAGTGACGGGGGCATGCTGGACAACACAACCACCGTGCTCCATCATCAAAAGAAACAATACTTTAGAACGAGCCCGTTTGAATCAGCACGAGGGTCGTGCCGGAGTTCTGGAAATCAAACAATGTCTCAGCACGGTCCCTATGCTTTCCAGCACGATGGTTGTGCGAGAAGTCTAGAACCATCCAGTAGCCTAACATGACGTCGTGTCAGTCAGCACCCTGGCCGTGTTGTGCTTCTAGAACTGCACAAATCACATATACATAGACAAGCAAATTCCAACAACCTTTAGATACAATTTTCAGCATTTCCTCAACTCAATCATCATTACCATCCAATTACAACATAACTAATCCACATCATCACACATAGGATAAAAATTCTTAAGCATATAAAACATTACACACTTCATCAAATACATATACCAAATGCACAATGCTTTAATGTTCGTGAAATGTTAATGCTTACACACTCAAATGCACGCTCTTGGCCAATTCTTTTTTTTATCTTGAGAGCTATCACTCCCTTTTCTTGGGCTTATCCCCCTTTTTTCATTCTTAGAGCTCTCGCTCTCTTTTTGGGCTTATCCCCTTTTTTTCACTTGAGAGCTCTTACTCTCTCTTTAGGGCTTATCCCTTTTTTCACTTGAGAGCTCTCGCTCTCTTCTTCCTTTCTTTTTCCTTCCTCACCATGAACACATAATGAGCATGTTATGCCATGGCATGACATAAATCAATCCAATTGCAATTTCATTTAATGCATCAATATATACATTCGACACACAAATTACACTTACCCAAACAATATCCAATTCACATCCAACAGTATCCATACGATTCCAATTGCAATACCATGATATATCATCCATACAAACACACATTATCAAAATTCATCATTCAATTAACACAATACTTACTTTACACAATTTACCCAACATAATCACAGGAACTCATGTAATTTGCTGAAGCTCAAATACACTGCAACACAACAAATCACATTTCAATTCGAATTTTCTTAAAAATATATTCATCATGCGTATAATCGACTATTTTACCATACAAATACAAGACATACCGAAGTAAGCTTGGTTTAGAGCACTTACCTCAAATCCATGAAGTTATGTGCTCGGCACTCAACCTCAGCTCAAATCCAGGTTTTCGCGTTCTACACATTTTATATAATTTAATTAAGTAAATTATTACCTATTCTTCCTATTTGATTGACCCAATAGTCAATACCCTAAATTTTCCCTAAATTCCTATATCCCATAATCTCATTTCTTCACTACGCTCCATTTTCTCCTCCCCACAACCCAAATCTCTAATTTCCAACAAAACCCACTAAAAACCCCCTTCTCAAATACTCTTTCTACCTCGTTTTCCTATCAACTCTCGATTTTCACTACATTCATTCTTCATTTCCACACTAACAACATTCCACTAACTAATTCGTTCATTTCCTAACCATTTTCACAATCCATTTCCAATCTCCACCTCAATTCGTCACATGCAAAAATCCTAAAAACTTATATTTTACCATACCAAAAGGTCTAGAATGTTACCTTAGTTCCTTTGCTCTTAATCTGTCGAAATTGCCTATTTTTCCGTTAGAAATCGCAAGGGTATGGTGTTTTAGGGTTTGGGGTCGGTTGTGTGGTGTGTGACTACCCTTGAGACTCAAATGAGTCTCTAAGTTTTTTTCATGCATTTGAGCTGCGCAGCACAACATACCCCTCAACACGACCGTGTCTTACCATGTGCTGCATTTTTGCACACACGCTTGTGGCATGTCTTGTACCCTGCATTATGTTGCACTAGTGGTTTTGGCACGGCCCGTGCTGTGCTCTTGCCCAACCTGTGCTGGGGTGTTTCTACTTTATTTTCCGCTCGTATTAACTCGATGCTATTTGCTCTATTTTTAATTATATTTTCTACAAATTTATTGTTTTTCCAGGGCGTTAATAGTATTACTGTCCCAATCTAAGGTGAGACATGGTAACCATTGTGGAACATTGCTACACTTGCCAAACGTCCAAGGGGCATGCATCTAATAAAGGTTGTACTTGTCGCTATTAGTACCTCACAATATATGAGAGGATTTATCAATGAACTTTATGTTAAGAATTTCTAAAATTCAAAGAGGTATCGATTGTTTTTATGTTGTTGTTGATCAATTTTCAAAGTGACATTTCTTACCTTGCAAGAAGACGTCAAATGCTACTTTTATCATCAAACCTTTTCTTTTGAGAAATAGTAAGGCTTTATGGCGTACCGAAGTACACTAAGTTCCTCATCCACTTTTGGAGGACCTTATGAAGTTTGTTTGGCTCTTCCCTGAATTATAGTAGCACGACTCACCCATAAACAAATGGAAAAACTGAAGTAGTCAATCAAACATTAAGAAATATAGTAAGATGTATTTGTCATGACAAGCTAAAGACTTGGGACTTTTTTATCTCTTAACCAGAGTTTGCTCATAAAAATACAGTACACAACTCGACAAAAAAAATCCCCATTTTCAGTCATCTACACTAAAGAGCCAATCCATGTGTTGGATCTCGTAAAACTTCTAAAAGGAGCAAGCATTTCATCTAGTGCAGCTAAATTAGCCGATGACATTACCAACATACATGATTATGTGAAATAATGTCTTGAGAAAGCTAATTAAAAGTCCAAAGCCAATGTTGATCCACATTGAAGGCATTATGAATTTGTTTTTGGTGATAAGGTAATGATTTTCCTTAGTAAAAATCGAATTACCGGAGGAAGTCATAAGTTGCATCCATGAAAATATGATCCATTTAGAATTTTAAGAAAAATCAATGCCAATGCATATGTGTTTGATCTTTCACTATGGATGGGAAATATCTCCTCGACTTTTAAAGTAGTAGACTTATTTTCGAACAAACCAGATATGGGATTGGGTTATTATGATGCTCACCCAGAGTCAAGCCTTTTGTAAGTGGAGAAAACTGATTAGGCATCAATTACTTAAAGAAATAAAATAGTGAACAGTATTGTATGACCACAGATTGTGTCGAATGATAGCACCTTGCAACACCTTTTTGGATGTTTTACGATAACTATATTTTTGTTTTTGGATTTCTATTTTAGTTAGAGTTGGATTTAGAATTATAATCTTATCTTGGCTTAGGAGTCCTTATCGTGATTGACCTGTTTGTTTGTTTCCAACATTATTTAGGAGTCTTAGAAGCTATATATATATTAGTAGCCAACGTGATTGAGAGATTCATTATATAAATAAAGTTTAGTTCCATACAACTGCAAGTCGTTGCAAGTATTCAATGTTGATATCGAACGTTCTACGTCAATATTGATAGCAATTGACACATAGAAGAAAATTAACACCACATAACAGATGGGGGAATTCAAACTTATAAATGTTGACATCTAATTATGTTTTACTTTGTAATTAATATCTGTGCAACACTTAGCAATTATTATATTGATATCAATTGACACATAAAAGAAATATAACACCACGAAATAAATATTTATCAATATAATATTCTATTGTTGAAACATTATATATATATAATTAACTAAAGCTATAGTAGTTCTCCTTAAGAATGACAAGTGTCTATATTAAACAATGACAGCTTACTACTCTCTTACGGAATAATTTTTCTCTTTTATAAAATCAAATACCCTTCTTTTTAATCGACTCATTTTACTCATCTCCAATTTCTATATTAAACAATGACAGCTTACTACTCTCTTACAGCATAATTTTTCTCTTTTATAAAATCAAATACCCTTCTTTTTAACTAACCCATTTTACTCATCTCCAATTTTCTGCAAAAATAAAATAAAAAACTCAAAGCTCGATGAATGCAACGAAGATGTCAAGCAAAGGAACCCTACAAAAATAAAATCAAAAATTCACAGCCCGATGAATCCAGCGAAGATGCCAAGCAAAGGAATCCTACAAAAATAAAATTAAAAATTCACAACCCAATGAATCCATCGAAGACACCAAGCAAAGGAACCCTAAAGTAAGATCACTATTATAGTCTATAATTACTCCCTTTTTTAGCTTGATTTCAATTGTAAGTTTCTTTTTATTAGTAAACACCGACGGGTTCAGTTTGTGGAGTGCCCTAATGACATTAATGGCATCGTTGATGCTGCCAAGTTTGCATATTTGGCGTTGCTTCTGATAGATGGAAGCTATGGGTTTGAAATGGTTAGAGACTTTGTGAATATTTGAATTGTCATTTATGCATTAATAAAAATTGGAAATGGGCTCTAAATAATTATTCAATAATCAAGTTGGTTGGTGGCTTCTTTTGTAACTTAATTTCACAAATTGGAAAACACGAGTAGGTATATAACGCGAGACATGTATAGTCTTGATTGTGTAGGTAATCTGCATGTTTATCTATACATAATTAACTAAAGCTATAGTAGTTCTCCCTGTGAATGACAAGTGTCTATATTAAACAATGACAGCTTACTACTCTCTTACGGCATAATTTTTCTCTTTTATAAAATCAAATGCCCTTCTTTTTAACTAACCCATTTTACTCATCTCGAATTTTCTGCAAAAATAAAATAAAAAATTCAAGGCCCGATGAATCCAACGAAGACGCCAAACAAAGGAACTCTACAAAAATAAAATCGAAAATTCACAGCCCGATGAATTTAGCGAAGATTCCAAGCAAAGGAACCCTACAAAAATAATATAAAAAATTCACAGCTCAATGAATCCATCGAAGACACCAAGTAAAGGAACCCTAAAGTAAGATCACTATTATAGTCTATAATTACTCCCTTTTTTTAGCTTGATTTCAATTGTAAGTTTCTTTTTATTGGTAAACATCGACAAATTTAGTTGTGGAGTGCCCTAATGACATTAATGGCATCATTGATGCTGCCAAGTTTGCAGATTTGGCGTTGCTTTTGATAGATGGAAGCTATGGGTTTGAAATGGTAAGAGACTTTGTGAATATTTGAATCGTCATTTATGCATTAATAAAAATTGGAAATGGACTCTAAATAATTCTTCAATAATCAAGTTGGTTGGTGGCTTCTTTTGTAACTTAATTTCACAGATTGGAAAACACGTGCAGGTATATAATGCGGGACATGTATAGTCTTGATTGTGTAGGTAATCTGCATGTTTATATCCTTACGTTTGTAGATATGATAGGATATGATTTAATCATATTCTATTTTTTGTAAAATTGATGAGGAAGAGGATGAGTTGTTTAATGAACAGGATGTTCAAATACTTACGATTGTCATAGGGATATTTTGGTGATATATTTGATTGAATTTTTTTTGTAATGCAGGGTTCGATTAAGGTGTTGTTCTGATCTAGGCTATGTTTTTGTGGTATAAACAGTTTAATTAGTAAGTAAGATCATTGTGGTGTAGTTTTTTGTTTGTGAAAATATTCTATGTTTAAACTTATCTTAAGACAATGAGCTTTGTTAATAGTTAAGTTTCTCCAAGGGCTGTGGAGAAATGACTTGGTGGCTCTCAAAGGGGCATGTCCGAATTGTGGAGAGGAGGTAAGCACTTAAGAATGTCACTTGATATTACTTTGATATCTGAAGTCTTCTTTTCTCCAAATGGAGCATGCAAGAATCAGCCATTTAATGTTTAAAGTTTTGGCTTTGTGTGTAGGTATTTGCATTTGTGAAATCAGATCAGCCTAAACAGTTTAATCAGTAAGTAAGATCATTGCGGTGTAGTTTTTTGTTTGTGAAAATATTCTATGTTTAAACTTAGCTGAAGATAGGGAGATTTGTTTTTGGTGTGGATATAAGGTAGATAGATATATCGTAGGCATTTGCACTAGCTAGTATATGGATGATTTTTCTCGCAATTGGAAGTTCGGTGTGTTTGTTGCCCATTGTGTACTTTGTTGCCCATTGTGTACTTTGTTGGTCTGGCTTATCAAGATGCTTTTACTTCTGGGCTGGCTTATAGTACCTATGCTCCTATAATTGGGGTTTTTAATTCAGTGAATGTCATTCTCTTCATGGCTGTAGGAGCTTTAGTTGGCTATCCAATTGCTTCTGCTTTTGGTAATTCCTTTAATGTATAATTTACTAGATTGAGAAATGTTTTCAGATATAGAGTTCAGTTCAATTACTCAGTGGCATTGTGTAATTTGCTTCAGATGCTATTGTGTTGAAGTTCCCTTACCCAATATTTAATCTTGAGTAATCAACATGACATTTAAAACACCAAAATTGATTACATAATTTATTCATCAAGCAGTACATTTTTAGTGTTCTTTTTTTGGATAGCAATTTGTTTTCACATAATGCTTCCATTTTAATAGTTAAGCTTTTCCAAGGGCTGTGGTGAAATGACTTTGTGGCTCTCAAAGGGGCATGTCCGAATTGTGGAGAGGAGGTAAGCACTTGATGAATTCAAATTTTTCTCAAAAGTTTTCTTGGTTAGAATTTAGATACAATCAAATTAAGTGTTTAAAATTAAAAAATCTTCTGCCATTTTGGAAGTAACTCGCGGTTGCCACTATGTGTGTCTTGCCTTTTCTCATAGCATTCTATTTAACTGGAAAATTATCTAAAATCTTATATGTAATTATTGTTTCCCCTTACATGGTATTTAGTTGATGATCATTTGATTTTTAAATATGGACAACATTAATCTAATATGTTTGCCCTTTTCTTATTGAAATTTAAGCTATTTAAATCTGCTTATTTATTTATCTAAATGTTTTAAAATTAGATAAGAATTATTTATCTGATTTTTTTTAAATTTAAGTTCAAACTGAAAAGTCTATATATACTAGCATTTTCACGTTATTCATTTATCATTAGAACAACCACCTCCTTTTCCTCTCTGCATCCGAGCATCCGAGATTCTAAGTTTAAGGTAATAGTTAGGTTATTCTAACGGTAAGATAATATTTTGATTATGATAAATGTCATCTAAAAATTTGTTTATAATAAGATTAATGATATTCTTTTTTTATGGGTGTAGATGGAAACAAAATACAATTTTGTTGGAGAATTGAACAACTCAAATGATTTGTGTTCGTGGAAGATTGTGGTGAAAGTAATCAGAATGTGGCCCACTCTGAATTACTACAATCCGCTCAAAGTTAATACTATTGAGCTATTGTTATTAGATGAAAACGTATTAGTTATTTTTAATTTTCTTTGTAATTAAACATTGAAACTGAAGGAATTTTGTGAAGAATTATGTATGAGAGACTAATAAGAAATCTTTTTATTGTCTAGAAATTCACAAATTACATTCAAAATTGCTCTAATGTAATTCAAATTAATTTTACTTGTCTTGCTGATCGATGTAGATCTTATTCAAAATATGCCAAAATTGTTTTAGAAACAGTAAGTCAATCATAATAAAGTTACAAGGTGCAAGTCCCAATTGTGGTTAGTATGTCATTCATATTGTGAGCCTATTGTCTGTTACTATGCTGATGTATTAAGTTTTTAGCTGTTGGACTATTATTTTGGTCATTTGCTATATTATTAAGTTTTTAGCTAACGTCCGTTAATGTGGCTTTAACTTACAAATTAGTATTTTTTATTTATTTTTATTTTTTCAATATAATTTTTACTCTTTTTTGAACACGATATAATCTGTCATTTACTTTTTTTTCTTTTTTATAACACAAATTCAAGCAATTATTACAAATGTTCTCATGGATAAATTTTCAGTGCGTTTAAAAGAGAATAAAGTTTTCTTGATAGCAAATTTTGGAGTTGGTTATAACAAGGGGATTTTCGAGCTGCCGATCATCAATATAAAATCAATTTTATGCACTCTACAGAAGTTCTACAACATGATGATGTTTTAATTAATTCCAATGGTTTTATTTTCACTCCTTCTGAAAAAATATTATCTAAATAAGCTAACTCATCATGTTTAGTAGGTAAGATTTTATAAATTATTTTGTTTATTTAATAATTATTATCATGTATTATTATTTATTTATGTATTTTTATTTAATTTTTTCCTTTTTTATATATATGTTATTGGACGACTTAGTGTCATTAGCATGGAAATCAAAAATATCAATGGAAAAGAAGTAAGAATGATAGTCATTGAACTTCAAAATAATAAGTATATAATTAATTTTTTACTTTGTTTAATTTTGTTTAAAAATCTAATTTTTTAAGTTTTTATGCAGTGGTATTACTTTGATTTGTACTTTGTGGGAAGATTTTGTTGATCAGATTGCTGGAATTGACAATAAGAATCATCATAATGGAGTTATTATTATTCTTAAGTTGGCTAAAATTAGGATTTTCAATGACATATATTTTACACAAATAAATTATTTTTTGGAATATATTGATTAATTTAATATTTAATCATATTTTTTTCTAGGAAAATTTTCTATATCAAATGTCAAGTACTGTTCAAAGCTACTCAGCAATGCTAATTTGCACGAAGTTAGTGAATTTTTGAAAAGGTACTCAATATTTTATCTGTTTTATAAAATGTTTCATTTTATTTTAAGAACTTTATTTTTATTCATAATTTTTTTTCATGTTTGTCATTGGAGAAAGCAGCTTCAAGTGAAGTCAATTATTTGTCATCCAAAAGCTATTCAATGACAGAAGATCTGCTCCAAATGACTCCAAAGAAAAAGCTTACTGATATTACAATAGAAGAAAAGGTTATATTAATTTAAGATTTTTTATTTTTTATTTATCATATTTTTTTATGATTTTATTTATTATAGCTATTCCATTTAAAATTTTTAGGAATATTTTTCTGTGGTTTTGGTAGATATTTCACATTTCAAGAATATGAGTAATTGATATTTCAATTCTTGCACTTCATGTCAGAAGAAAGTAGAATCCAACTCCTTTCATACTGGTGTGGTGGATGTTGTAAATTCTACAAGACAGCTATTCAAAGGATTTTAATAATGTATCCAATTAATTTATTTTTTCAAAAGTACAAATTATATAATTTATTTTTATTATATTCACTTCTGTATAGAGTTCAAGTCCGTGTTGTGGATGACACCTCCAGCGCTTCATTTGTATTATTTGATGACATTGTCCAAAAAATTATTGGAAAATTGGTTTCAAATATTTTGGATAGAATCAACAAGGTTAGACTATTTTTTTACTAAATTTTGAAAGTTTTTTATTTTTTAATCTTGAATTTTCTATACAGTAAATTATTAATTTTATTAATTTCTTCATAATTTGTTAAGGATGGTGAAATTCAATCTTTTTCGGATGAATTCAATGCCTTTCTTAATAGAAAATTTCTATTCAAGATTCTTGTTGCTGATAATAGGAATTTTTCAACATTTCAGGTCTTTAAAATGATGGATGACGTTGATTTAATTAAAAATTTTTCTGTAAGCATTGAAGAAACCCATGTAATTATTTTTAATTCGTTGTGTATTTTTTATTCTTTCTATTTTTTCTTTCAATTAATTATAAAGTTATTGTTTATAGCAGGAGTCAATCGCAGATTCTAAACTTGGTGATGAAAGTATCTTTACTCCAACGTTTAAAAGAAAAGTATGTGATGAAGAAGATGAAGTTAAGATATTGGATTCTAATATTTGTCAATCTGCAACAAAAAATGAGGAAGCAAAACTTGATGGAGAATTTACCAAGAAGACAATTTTGAAGAAGATAAAGATTGAAAAAATTGAATAAGATCAATGTAATATTTGAAGCTTTAAGTAATTTTGGTTGTTTGGATTTATATTTGCACCGCATTAAGACCATATATTTTTTTTAATTTTTATTAGTATGTTTCTTTTTTTCAAATGAAAAATTAAAAAATTTTGCTAAACAATTTGCTTCCTGGCAGCAATTATTTTCACTTGAATATGACAATACATAATCTTATATAATTTGTAGATCATAACAATGGAAAACGTATGCAAGCTGCTACATAAAATAATTGTCCAACAATTTAATAAGATGGAAACTCTAAATCCAACTTCAACATTAGGAATCACATGTTGTAAACTATTTGACACCATTGCTTTCTCAAGTATCAGTAGCACCAACTGGATTAGGCGATGCCAGATGCTCACATACCAAAGTACTCAACATGATTAGTCTCCAATCCTATCAGCAACTAACAAATTAGTCGCAAACCAAAAAACCATCAAAAACCTTATAACCATCTCGCATCCTCTACCAAAGTTACACAATTCACCGAAACTAAATTAACAAGTAAGATAATACAAATTTAAATACTAATAACCAACTATATGTCTAAATATAAATTCCAAATTAATCCAAAAAAAAAGTTCAAAGATAACAAATTCCAAACTCTATGAGCTAAAAGCGAGCATACTAAGTTACATCATTTCTAATAGGACACTACATATTTCAGTGTATATCCGATTCCAAAAAAACGTGAATACTTACTTTTCACTAA